>JAHLJT010009114.1:0-70190 GCA_031308135.1 Acheta domesticus | reverse complement strand
TTTATGATTTATTTATTTATTTATTTGTCAAAAAACAGTAAAAACTGTATATGACGTGTGGGGAAAGAAATTTATCTGCGCACATTTTCTTGAGGGCCAGAATTTATTTAAAAAAAAAAAAAAAAAAAAAAAACGAAAAAATTAATTTAGAAAATAATTATTTTAGAAAAATAAAGATATTTGAAAAATGTTTTTCCCGAGTTATAGAAAATCAATTTCAACTGTAAATGAACTACAAGCAAAAGGAGTGCTCAACAAAACGTGCGCACAGTGAAGCTACATTTACGTCCAGAAGCAAAACAAGGGGCCATCTCAGCATTTGCTCAATGGATCAGGGAAACTGGACAAAAACCTGATCGAGATGGGGGTCATTGACCCGGAAGCTGAAGTACATTACTTGTTACAGGCGTATTAAATATTTTTTTAAATGTATACAATGCAAACATAAACTAATTCATTATATATCTTTGTTTTGTTAAACATTATTTTTCTTTTTCACGATCAGTATAGTCTCTAATTGTATAGAAACAGTTATGCAGCAGAAAAGATTTTACTTTTAACTTAAATTTGTGTACCGACTTTAATTGTTTAATGTCATCTGGCAATGCGTTGTAAAGTAACGTACATGTATTGTATGTTGATTTCTTGTACTGAGCTGTTGATACTGACACTTGATGCACGTGATTTCTACGGCGTGTGTTGTAATTATAAATATCAATATTGCATGAAAATATGTTCCCTCCGTTAAGTAGGTCATTTTTGACAAATATTACAGATTCGTAAATAAATAGACAAGGCAATGGTAGGATTCCCAGCTCAATGAAAAGAGGCTTGCAGGAATCACGTGGAAGGCATTTTTTCATTATTCAGAATAATTTTCTTTGCAATCTGAAGGTCTGAATACTACAGGATGAGCTTCCCCAGAATATTATGCATATCTCAGGCGGGAATGCACATTTGCAAAATAAACGCAACGAGCTGCATGAAGGCTGACAGAATTTGAAAGAATTCTGAATGCATAGCATAATGAACTTAATTTAGTGTTTAATTCTGTTATATGTTACATTCCATTTGAGGTTTGATTGAATTGAAAGACCTAAAAATTTTGTTGCCTCAGCATCAGCTAATTGCATATTGTTCATTTTCAATGGAACATGCGATTTCCGATTTGAGATGCAAAAATGCATTGAAACAGTTTTTCTTCCGTTAACAATTAATTTGTTATTATTAAACCAATTTGAAACTTCTGAAATTGTACTATTTACTGCTTCTTTTTTGCAAAGAACATTCGTGTCATCAGCAAACAGAACCGTTCTTCCATTTTAATAGATGAGGGCATATCGTTTACATATAACAGAAAGAGAATAGGCCCTAAGATCGAACCTTGCGGGACCCCATGCACAATTGGCAAAGAATTGGAAATATAAGTATGTAATGTCCTTTCCTGCCAGTATGGTATTTCTACTCTTTGAGCCCGATGTTTAAGGTAAGAAGTTATCCAATCTAGGGCAATACCACGAATTCCATACGAAGGTAATTTTGAGAGCAAGATCTTATGGTCAATAACGTCAAAAGCTTTCGAGAGATCTAAGAATATTCCAATGGGTATTTCATTTTGGTCTATTGATGAAGCAACATCTTTGAGAAAAGAAAAAATGGCAGTTTCCGTAGATTTTGATTTTCTAAAACCGTGTTGTGAGTCTGAAAACGCTCTGTTTTTCCTGAGAAATGTTTCCATTCGTAAGTAGAAAAGCCTTTCTAATATTTTTGAGAAAACTGACAAAAGAGAAATTGGCCGGTAATTTTGAATATCATTTTTGTTCCCTTTTTTAAAAAGTGGCTTAATTTTGCTGTTTTGAAAATATCTGGAAATATTCCTGTACATAAAGAAGCATTGAAAATGTGAGTTAACGGATGTATAAAGGCAGCTGCACAAGTTTTTAATAAACAATCCGGAAATTCATCTAAACCAGATGAATATTTATTTTTTAGTTTACTGACTATTCTGAGGATTTCGTTGGGAGAAGTTTCGGGAATAAACATCGTATCTGAAATATTTTGGGAAGTGTAAAATGTTGAATTTTGTGATTTTAGTCCCTTCGTGAGATCAGACGCAATTCTGGAAAGTGTTTGTTGAAGAGATTGGCAACTTTTCCGGATTACTCGTTCTCTTTCATTATCCTTTAAAATAACATTCTCTACAAGGTATCGAGATGATGTGGTTGTATTTTTTACGATATCCCACATTGCTTTAGTTTTGTTACTAGCGCTCAAAATGTCCTGACTATTTTTCATTATTTTTGCCTGAACTATTACTTTTCTTAAAATTCTTTTATATTCTCGGAAGTATATATGGAAACCGGGTGATACCTTATGATGTTTAGAAATAAAGTAAAGCGTACGTTTGTTTTTACACGATGTTCTAATTCCTTGTGTGATCCAAGTATTACTTTTGCTTGAAATATTTAATTTTCTCTTTTTAAGAGGAAAGCACGCGTTAAAATGAATTGAAAGCTTGGAGAAAAATAAATTATATTTTTCATTTGTGTCAACAGCGTTATAAACTTCGTCCCATGATTCCTTCATCAAGTAGTCCGTAAATAATTTTATATTAACTTTAGTGAATGCTCTGCACATGCGTGTATTATTTATTGTGTCAGTGTTTATGTTCTTAGTAATTGTAAGAATTTGTGCATCGTGGTCACTGTATCCTAGATTATTCGTTATTATTTCATATGTAGTTGTGGTTTTGTTAATCATAATTTGATCTAATGCTTTTTGTGATTTAAGCGTATTCCGTGTAGGTACATTCACTGTAATGTCTAAATTAAAAGAATGAAGTAAATTGAGAAACTGCTCTTTTTCGTGGGATTCGCTCAGAAAATCAATATTGAAATCTCCACATACAACAATAGATTTAAAAGAGAGTTTACTAATTTTGTTCAGAATTATCTCTAGATTTTCCAAGAATTCATAATTTGTGATTCATTCTCACATCTCTGAAAAGATGCATGTCATTTATACAATTACACTTTTTTTTCAACATGATGATAAGCTATTTCTAGTTCATTGTTTGTAAAACAGACATTAAACACAATAGTGTTGTTTGCTTGTGTGTGTGTGTGAGTGTGTGTGTAACACTTGACAATGATAAGTTGTTATCCATATGTAAAGTTTAGTAACATTTAATTTCTATATTTTCAGTTCTATAAGTTAAGAATACGAGACACTATCTTCCCCAACTTGTCACTGAGAAAGAGCAAAATCATATTGAATTTAATAAAAAAGAATTTAAATTAACAAAGGAACTAAAAGAATGTCAAGAGAAATTGGCTGAAGTGGAACAAAAGCTTTCAACTTCTAAACAGTAAGTATAATGTGATTTGATGCAATTAAAATTGGCAGAATAACAGTATTTATGATATTCCAGGAAGTGACACTTCAAGGTCAAGAGCTGGATGAAGAGGGTGATACTATCATCCAACTTTCTTACTTTCTTACAACTAAATTTTTTTTTTGGTATTTGAGCTTGCAATTGGATGACAATGCACCCCCTCCTCATGACCTTGAAGTGCCACTAAGTTGAAATTGCAATATATACATCAGTGAACATGGATGTAACAGTGGAAAGCAAACATAAGTCACAACCCTGAAAGTTTGCATAACCCAAGCTTTCATGTTCACATATATGTGCAAAATGCAGTGAAGAGCCAGAAGATTCCAGTGAGAACTTCTGGAATTTCCATTAGATAGAAACTAATACAGTTTGTAAGATCATAAATTTGATCATTGATTTTGGTTCAATGATCAAATATCATTGTCCTTATCAACATCACCATAACTTATCATGCTCGTGGTAAATGAAATAATTTCCCAACAAAGCATGACCGCACGCATTTTTCTTCATATTGATAATTTGCATTTAAAATTCTGTTGTTGAGTGTTGCATAAATAAATCGATACTCTCATTGATAATCTGTTAATGTTGATGTGAAGTTTAGACTGCACAGGCAAGAGTCACCAGCATCACAGCTGGTGGTGAGCAGCCTCTCCTGTCTGTCTGTCTGTCTGTCTGTACTTGTTGCGACAGCCCATTGTACGGGCAAGGGCTCACCACAAAGTCCCGGCCTTGCAGTCAGGAGTTAAGGATACGTATGGTTAGCACAAAGACATCCCCATGCCATATTCTAGTCTTCTCAATCTGAGAAGTGAATTTTCTCATTGTCACACAGCAACATACTCTGGGACATTGTAAGGAATACACACACTATAATCATGCCTGACCAGGAATTGAACCCGGTGTCACATCATGGAAAGCGAGCATCCTGAACTAAACTGTGAGGGCACAACCCTCCTCACCTCATATGATTATTAACCGTAAGTTAAAAAGTTTAATATCTTGAAACTTTTACAAGACTCCATCTTAAAATATGATTTTTTTTTAAAATTATAATTATGAAAATTTTTAAAATTCTTTGTTGATTTTCATATTTGCCATGAGTGAAAATTCTTAATAATAATGCATTACTTAATTTAAAGTATGTTAATTTTTCTTAGGATAAATTAAATTATAATGGGATATCTCTCATGTTTCTGCTATGGAGCATGTGCTTTTGAGAATATTTTTAATTTTACCCCTCACGATTGTAATAAAACCACTGGTGCAAATAATCCATATGACTTCAAAGCTATTTGATTGACAATCTATTTGATATTTGAAGTTTTCATGATTAATGTAGTAACATATAAGAAATCAAAAATAATCTGAAAAATCAGTGTTACAAACTTTAAATTTTGAATGGAATGAAATGGGCCTCTTTTTTAAAAGAACAGCAGCAATAGTTTCTACTTTTGAGGGGATGGTAATGAAAAAATTATTATTTGCATAATTTGTCTCCAACTGTCTTGTATGATCTGAATTCTTGAATGTTATTGGCGGAAATTTCACAAGTGGAATAATCCATGTAACAAATGGTAATGAAAGATATCTTCGCCATATTTTTCACAAAATAGATGGTAAAGATGATTTCAGATTTCAAAAGATGGTTTCATTATTACATTTGTATTCTAATCCTATCATCCCTTTACAATTACCTGTGCAATATACAAAATGCTTGAACGGAAACTTATGAAGATTATGACTAGTAACTTCTTATAATGATTACAGTTCTTGCCTTGTATAGTATAATCTCTGAGATAAAACATGGCTTATTCTTTAATTTTAAGACTATTCACAGTAATGTATGTCCTTGAGTCTTATTTGAGTACCTTAGAATATCAAAAGGTATGAAGAATCAGATCGGGTATGACTAAAAATGCTCCAAACAGAGGAAATTAATACCTTTTGAGCGATGAGTCACACATAAAATAAAATTAGTTTCATTGAATTTTAGCTTCCTAACCCTATCCATTAAAATACCACTACTCAACAAAGAATATTTTTACAGTTTAATTTTCCAATGCCTTTATGCTTGACAAGTTTTTAAGTCAATATTATTTGCTCCTTAAAAATATTTTCTCAAAAATACATTT
Source organism: Acheta domesticus (assembly GCA_031308135.1). NCBI lineage: Eukaryota > Metazoa > Arthropoda > Insecta > Orthoptera > Gryllidae > Acheta > Acheta domesticus. The sequence continues at coordinate 64,658 of JAHLJT010009114.1, read as the reverse complement.
TTGGAAAAATTGATACCAAATTTGCATTAAAAAATTCATTTTTGTAAAACGGGTTCTGAAAAATGTTTATAATAATTTCTGTTCTTGTATCTGTACCAAAGTTTTTCCATCAGCAGAAAATTGAAGCGGCTTAAGTTGAGAAAAATGATTGGTTACCTCAAACTACATTTTATAAACTAAAATGCATGTCTTGAAGAAATAATATTTTTCAATAATTTTTAATTCTTTTTCCTCATAACAGATTTGAAGAAAGGGTATCAGAACTAAAAATTGGTGATTCATTGGCAATCATGATATAAGAAAGAGGACCTAATCTAAGAGTATAGGCACTAATGAAAAGACACACTTGCAAGGCACTTTGTACTTTCCCCCAAGAAATCATTTCAAGTTACCTAACCTGACAAAAGTGCCTGTAAAATGCCAGATTTCATTACTCAGTTATATAGTATACAATGCACTATTAATACAGTCAGTGTAGCATAACTGTGCCCTGGATTTCAACAGGAATTTAACATTTGCAGTAATGCAGAGGGACACTCCTGAGGCATTTGAATGCTCTTGTGTGTTGTGTTCCATCTTTTGACCTTCCAGAGTCCAATTTCTGTAATTGTTTGGGTCACAGGAAATGTCCATGTGTAACAGTGATCAACACTGTAGTTCAAGTGAAATGGACAAAAACTAGTAAAATAATGTTTCATGACAATTTTTGTGTGTATGCGCGGGGGAGGGCAACGTGACAGTTTCAAATTATATTCAAATACTGTTACTGTTACTTGCTGTTGCTGTTGTTCACAGATTTAAGGTTCAAGGATCATGCAGGTTTCCTCAGCTGAGTTTGGGAGTGAGCATTTTGTCACAGTTGCTTGTTGTACAGATTGTCCTAAAATAATTTTGCACATATTTTAAAGTAATATTTGGCATACTGCTGTATATTTCAAATAATTGATTAATCTCCTTTTATTTACATATTTAGATCTTGCCTCTTCCTCTGGGAGGAGGGGTATTGTTCTGCTTTAGCCACATTAGGCCACATACTACCATTTGTGGATAGTTCATGTTGTATTAAGAATATTACATTATTTTTTAATTAATATTTCTTTATCCATTCCCACTGTCCTTTGTGTCTTTATTTACTAATATTACATTTGTCATTTTTTGTTTATAACTGATTATTTATTATTCTTTACATTGCTGCTTGATTTCCAGGCACAGCACCCCATTGGCTTCTTCTGCTCCAGTACAAATTACCGTGAACTGGGGGTGAAAAGGGATGCAGGGATGAATAGGGACAGTAGTGCAGATAAAAATGATATCTCATTGACATTGCATTAAATAATGTTTTTGATGCTATTGGGTGAATAAAATTTGTACGAAATTGTAGTTTCCGACAGTTGTGTGCATTACTTTTGGAATCATTTCACTCATTGACAATATTGCTGAAGTTGATCAGGTGTTGTTGTTACTATTTTAGTGTTCACCGAAAAGCTTACTCTGTACAAGCAAGACATGGTGAAATTTTTTAAAAATATTTCAGGGTAAATAGTGGTTCTATTTCTAAATTATATGCATTCATGTTCATGTTGTAAGATTAATTTCGAAATTAACTGTTGAATATTTTCTCTTAAGCTGTCATTTTTTTGACATTTAGGGGTGAATAGGGACAGCATGGTGAGAAAGAATGACAGTCGTTGCTATAAGCACATTGCCCAAGAGGACCTAGAAATTGCACTGCAAGCTATTGGGAGAGGGAAGTCACTTTGAGCTGCTGCAGAAAAGTTTCAAATACCTAAATCTTCATTGCAGGGGTACAGTAAAATGTCTCCTGCCCAAACTGTAAACAGAAAAATGAAAGGAAGCCAAACAGCCATTGGGGAATCTTGTGAGAACAAGAATGTGGATAGTGTTGCAAGTTGTGGAAGATGGGGGGTAACCAATGAGTACCTTTGATTTGCATAGTTCTGTTAAATATCATTTGGACAGGGAGGGGGAAAGAAATGAAGCAGTTCAAGAACAACCTTCTGTGGTCAGATTGGGCTCAGTTTTTCATAAACAGGCATAAGGATAAAGTTACTCTTGCATTTATCAAAATCTGACACAGGGAAAAGCTAAAATCACTCAACAGGACATTGAACATTATTTTGAAGAATTAAAACAAGTTGTTGATGGTGTTCCAACAGTAAGACAAGGAATACATGTTAAAGTGAGGGTAATGCATAGGATAATTTTCTTTTTATGTATTTTATGTCTTCGAAAAAGTAATCTTGTGTTACCATTGACCCCAGTGTCTGGTAGAATAAGGTTTTGAACTTTTATTAATGACTGTTCCTATCGACCCCATCCTTGGGGTGAATAGGAACACATTTTAATCAACAATTAGGGATCATTATGTAATGCTATCTTAACAATTTTAGGTTCCAAGATAAGTGATTAAACCTTCTTTCACTTTCATTAATAAAATATTTATGACATTTTGAATTGCTAGTTTATTATTAAAAAACTGTAATCTGTCCCTATTCACGCTGAATGCCCTATTCACGCTGAAACGAATGTTCTAATTCTCAGAAAATGTGAATATTTACAAAATTCTATGAAGAAACATGTTGATACTCTTCTGGTTAAAATGAAAAGTTATGAAAAAGCTGAGGGGAAAGGAAAACAAAAATATGCAACATGCTCCAAAGCCAAAATATGCAACATGTTCTGCAGCATGCTCCTTTAGGAAGCATTTTTCTTTTCCCAGTGGTTTACATGCATTGATTCATGGAATGTACGGCTATTGTTAACTATTGAAGCTAATTGAGCAAAATTGTAAACTTTCAAAAAGGCACAGGTTCTCATTATGATAGTTTATTTGAATGAATATAGCCGATCAACTCAAATAGAATGAAACCTGAAGTGAGAACCTTTGTTTCATTAGAGTTGATATTTTTAGTTGATCCACTAAAGTTTAAACCAGTCAAACCATTTTAATTCAATGATTCCGTTCAACTTAAATTTCCTTCTTAAGTACTTGCATTAAACCTGTTACTAGTGTAGAAACACTGACATTTAAATGAACATTCAACAGGAGTGTTGTTTTTAGAAACTGAACATTTATGTACAAAAATGCACAAAAGTTTTAAAAACATGACTTTGTTCACAATAAAACAGTTTGCTTAATAAGACTAAAAAAACATCATTAATGAATATTTCAAAGTTTAATATCATTTAGTAATAATATTTCTTTTTCAATGTTTTTATTTTAATAAATAATGTGAATGTTTTTCCCATTAAAATATGTTGTACTGAATGTTTATCAGTGTAACCTATATTTCTCAAAAAAGTATAAATAAAATCATTTTAGGTTTTACTTAATATGCATAATTTTAATATAGCATTTCAAGAATTTTGCTTTTGTTTACTACTTTCTGTTCTGAACTTTGTGACAGCGCAAACGAAAAGTTTATAGCTGAAGAAAATCAATATCAATTGGCATGTGCAAATTACTTCTACTAAACAGTTCCAATGCTAATTTAGAACTTCAATTGACAAACTTGCAAAACCGATTGGATCAGAAGACAAAGGAAACAAAACACTCATGACAATGTGTAATGAGGTTGTGGAGCAATTTGAACATTAGTTTTACAGACATGTGTGTATGTATAAATTATCTGCTTCACTGACATTGACAGAATTCTATCAACTAGTGAGTGAAATAATCTCAATCCTATGCATTTTGGTTTAGTTTCTGTTTCTGGTTTAGAACTAGTAAGTCTCGAGCACAGTAAATTTAGTTAAATTTTTTGGGCATGTTTTATACTAAATAATTTACTGTTTAAAATCACATGTTGAAAGAAGTTAACTTCAAGATTATAAGTTTCTTCTGCTAAGTGAAATGAAGCAATCAAGAAGTACTTAAATGTAATACCTTAATTTGTTAAATTTTGTCTGAACTTTGAACAAATGCTAGTCAGCAAAATTTTCAGACTTCTTAGGTGAAATAGTTGTCACATTATATATTAAAAATTAATTACATGTTTACTTTCAACAACTAATATATATTTAATATTTGTAAGAGTCTTCTTATTGTACATATTACTTTTTTCCTAAACGTACAAAACAATTTTAGAATTATATTTTCATATTACATGAAACTTTAGTATTATCTCATTTCAACATTCAAATTAATTGCATGTCTTTGGAAACCAAAACACTGGGAAATGTAAAAGTCTTCCTTAGAACTATATTTCTATGGCAATTGGTTTTTCAAACACTTGTACATACCTGGGATTTCTTAATTCATATTTATTGTTGTATGAGCATAGCATGAACAAATATTGATATAAATGAAATATTACTCTAAATAGAAATAAATATAAAGTATTTCATATTAAAAACTAAGAGTTTTAAAGCTGTGTATATAATTTGTATGTGAAGATTTGTAACTTTTTGTATGTGAATTTTTTCAACTTTATTGTAATTATTGCTGGGTGCAATCAGAATTGCCAACTAATTATTTTATTTTATTATTGAACTATATTGGGTTTTATCTATTTACAAAATTATTTCAAACATGCATTAAAGAAAAAATGATGACACAGATCAAATTGCATTATCGATTAGAATAAATTATCATAAATTTCAATATACAACAAGAACAAAATGAATACAAATTGTTTTTAGTGTGCCATAATATATTTTCATTTCTTACATTTACAAAGGGGGGGTGTTAATGGAAATGTTACGTAATTATTTAGGAGGGGTTCAAGCATGCGTTACAGAGGAGAGAGTGGGTATTCAAAATACTGGTATGTAACCGCTAAAGCCGTTTACAGCAAGAAAATATCAGTTTTTTTTCTTCGTAAACGCGTCCTGTTATCTTTTAGAACAAGTAGTTACAACATTAACCAGGAGAGAACGCCAGGCGACGTACCTAGTTTCAAAATAAGCTACCTGGAGCGCTTATCACTAGTACTAGAAGCGTGATAACGAAATCGGTCAGCGGAACGACGCGATCGACCAATGGGAATAAAGCAAACGAATATCGGAGAATTAAGAGCAAGAAGAGACCAACTCGGCCATTTTACTGAAAACCAGCGGAACGAGAAGGTACTCTGAACGAACTTTTGGAACGACGGACCACGCCAGTTCAAGATTTCGACAGTACACAAGCTTTTAGAAAAGGTAACTCATCTTATTATTATGATAATTTATTCATGAGAGGGAATGAATAAAATACATGAAACGTGAATAATTTTTAAAAGAAGAATAATTAACAAGATTGATGCTATGAATTGAAACGGAAAAAAATGTAACGAGTAGCTAATTGAAATAGAAATGTTACAAGCAATGTGTGATTTATTGCAGCTTTTTGTATAAGAATACTTGAACCAGCTCGAATGAAATTCGATCATTGGACGCTACTGCAACGCCGACGCCAACGACGCGAGCCCCGAGGAGAACAGTGCAGTCAACGGGAATTTTTCGTGTTCGAGTTCCTTTCCGGACGACCCCGAAAAACTTCAAGGCTTCGCACGTCGCGGGAGACATCGTGAGTTCGGCTAACCCTTTTCAAGTTAGCGGCAGAAACGTGGGCCAGATGTAGAACGATTTTAGTAGCATATTTTACTAGATGGTTAACTGTAATATTGCTTGACTTTAGTCATGAGTTTTTGAATACATATCCGTGTGCCAAATCGAAATACAGTTTGTTACTGGACGAAGATATTTAAAAGGTGTTACTGGAAAATAAATTCAGAAGTAAAGATAGACAATCATTCGATCGATTGACATATTGTCGGATGCAAAGTTTAACTGTGTAGCATTTAACTTAACATTTTTTTGAAGTTAGAGATCTCATAAGAGTAAATTAACTTAACTTTTTGCTTAGAGTTGATAAGACTAGATATTGTAATACCAATAACAGTTATATATTCTAATTGAATCAAGTGAATTTGTTAGAACAATTAGAAGATTGATATTTTTTGTATAGGACATGGTATTGATATTATCGATTTATGTTATATATGAATGGTAATTACAGGTACAACATTTTGAGTGTGTATTATTGTATGTGTATTTCAGGAAATGTGTGTAGAGATAATCGTGTATTAGTAACGTATTATTGAAATTCCGATTCTTGAACCCATTCTTTTGAATTTAATTGGAAGATTTCAAGGCTTTATTTGCAATTAGATTTTTCTTATATTTTGTGACAATTTTTGGTTTTTTCATATCAGATTTAACCAGGACATTAATAGTCAATTCATGTTATTTTGATGTACTAATTTTGAGTACAGAATATATATTGTTTGTTGAGGAAGTGCATAGGGCTCTGGTGGACAAATTTCCCGAAGCCAGTGATCTCCCAGCTACTGTGGTCAAATCTCTAAGACCAGACTACGGTGGAACGCAGGTAGCAATAGTCAGCCTTCCTGTCACGGTGGGTAACAAGTTGTTGGCCATCCGTAAAGTAAGAATAGGATGGGTGTACTGCGCTCTGCGTGAGAAGAAGGCCCCCTTGAGCTGTTACAGATGTTTGGATTTTGGACACGTCAGAAAAGCATGTAAAAGCTCACATGACCAGTCCAACTTGTGCATGAATTGTGGTGGTGCTGATCACCTTGCTAAGGCATGCCTAAATGACGCAAAGTGCTTGCTTTGCAAAGAAAAGGGGAAACAAGGCAACATGCTATTGGGTGCAGCAGGTGCCCATCGTACCAAAAAGCGCTGAAAGTAATAACCGATAGAAAATGAGAATTATACAACCCAATCTCAGTCATTGCGCAGTTGCCCAGGATATCCTGGTAGCGTTGGTATGGGAATGGGAGGCTGATTTAGCAATAATATGCGAACAGCATAGAAACCGTGAAGATACAGCGTGGGTATCTGACCTCCACTACCAGGCGGCAAACTGGGCCTGCGGAAAACACTAATTCCAGCAAGTAATGACGAGACCCGGAGCTGGATTTGTGTGGGTAAAAACCAACGGTGTTTACATCTATAGCTGTTATGCCTCACCAAATGCGACAATTGGCGAGTTTGAGCAGTTCTTCGACCGCTTAGTGTATGACGCACGAGGACGAAACCCGTTGGTGATAGCGAGAGATTTCAACGCCTGGGCGGTTGAGTGGAGTAGTTCGTCTACTATTGAGAGAGATCGAGCGGGTTCTGGCATCCCTCTCCCTTCTGAATGTAGAGCTCGCCAACACAGGAGACATACGCAACTTCCGCAGAGGGGGCGTGGGATCTGTTGCGGATCTGACATTCATGTCAGATAATCTATTGAGAATGGGAGTGTCCTGGAGAATTAGTGAACATTGCCCACGAGGCACTTTTGTACGAGGTGGAAATCAACGGAGGGATGATTTTGCACCGAAATATCAACCAGCTGGGTGGAAAGCAAAAACGTTTGACGAAGTTTTCTGACTATGTTTGGAGACGACAGTACCAACAGGAACCGCAGATGTACCCCAGCTTTGTAGCTGGGAAAGTTATGAAATGGGTAACGAAAGCCTGTGATGCGGCTATGCCTAGACGGGGCGCAATCATTCGACGCTCACCAGTTTACTGGTGGAATGAGGAAATACGCCGGAAGTGCCTTCGAGCCAGAAGACAGTACCAGAGAGCTCGTGGCAGAGACAACTTTCTTCAATTGTAAAAGCAATATAAACTCGCTTGAAGCCAGTTGAAGATAGAAATCCGCAAGAGCAAACGCTTATGCGCCAAAAGCCTGTGCGACGAGGTGGAAAAGGACGCGTGGGGTAGGCCCTACAAGACGGTCATGAGGTTAAGACAGTGGCACCTACGTTATCCAACTTGCCTCAATATGTTGCTCAGAATTGTGGCAACGCATAGTAAATTGAGAAATTAATTTTGTTCTTTAAGGGTACTTTAAAATGCAACTTTTAAGATTTTACCATTAAAATTCTATTTACTAAACTGAGAGCAGAACTGTGTTCTTATTTGGGGTAAAAGATCGAGCTACGTCCATCCTCCCGAGTCAAAATTTCAGATTGTCCATTGCTGACTACCCCTGAGCTGGCCGGCATCTCTCGCAGCTCTCTCCGGCATCTCCCTGAGCCGGCCGGCATCGTCAACTTCTCCTGCCACCCGAGTCAGAGTTGATGTTACAAACGGCGACCGAGCGCGCGCCCGCTGACGTCACAATATGTAGGAGGTAGGGGGAATGAGAGTTTTAAAATGACATCAGGTATTAAACAGGGAGATTCGCTTTCTGCAACTCTTTTTAACCTTGCACTTCAACGTACAATAAGGGAAATTAATATTAGAGGAAGCATAATATATAAATCCATACAATGTCTTAAATGTGCTGACAATGTTGTTCTAATTGTAAGAAATAGAGATATCCTAGAAGACACATTTAAAAAACTGGAAAAAACATAAGAAAATCGGCCTATGTATATACGAGGATAAAATAAGTACCTGAGAATGTCAGGATACGAGTCTAGGAGGAGGTAGTACCCTCAGTAGATTTGAAAGAAAAGTAATCAGAAAACTTTATGGCCCACTTAAAGAGGGAGATAGATGGAGCATAACATATAATGAGGAAATTAATCACATTTTGAAAGGGAAGGATTTAGTTAGGTTTGTGAAATCACGTAGACTGTCCTGGATGGGTCATGTGCAAAGAATGGAGCGGATAGATTGCCTAAATTTGCGCTATATGGCAAAATAATTGGAGTACGAAAACGAAGCAGACAAAGAGCAAGGTGGATCCAGGATGTGGGTGGAGATATGAAGAAGATGAAGGTTACTGGATGATGCGAAAAGGCAGAGAGAATAGGTAAAAGGGCGCATATCGTGAAGGCAGCTCAGCCCCACTCGGGACTGTGATGCTATTGGACGAACAGGAATGGGAGATTCGAAATATTATTTTTAAAATATTAAGGAAGAGTAAAACCTCGTCCTATATGGGCATTTTCGTTGAAAAATTTGGAGCCGTTTTTATGAAAAAAATCGTTTAAAAATCAAGTGTGAATGCAAAATTTGAAGCTCTTTTTTACAGGAATCTTTTGTATTTTCGAAATATTTCATTCCAAACTCTTCCTTTCACAAATGCAATAATATATACAAATTGCTGGAAATGTGCATATTAATGGCGTGAAAAATAATTAAAACATTGTTTATCATAAAATGTTTTTAACAAAATTACAAAATTAAGTTTACAATTTATAGAATACTTTATGGTTTCGAATTTAAAGTAGTAATAATTTATTATTAAAATCGTTGAATTCAAAGCGCCAAAACGACGAAGGATTAGGGTATTATATTTTCCATCCTATGATAAAGATGTGTACAGATAGAATTGAAATAAAAATCGACTATATCGATTTACAAATTCAACATTCGCTTATATACAAACATGACTGTCCAGGACTGAAGAAAGTCGACAAGATTTCACAAAATATGTGAAATCAAGCCCCTCCTCCTTTTTCCGTTTATTAGAAAAGGAAAAAGGAGGAGGGGCTTGATTTCTCTTTTGTTAATCTTTTTCAGACATTTTCTTTCTCTTCTTAAGTACATGTTCCCGCGCCTTCTCCAGGCGCATGTAGCGATCCATACAGGAGCGTAAAGCGTAACGAAGTGAGTGCGGGCCCGCCCTACAAAACTTTTTGTCCCGGCCTCCTTTATAAACGTGTACCGCAAACAAGTAGTGTTAGTACCTTACATAAAAAAATATCCCCTAAAATAGACCCTCTTTTACCTGGGCCCGGCCACATTGTGGACCGAACGTCACGCCACTGTCCATGTCCTATTCTTATTTTTCGGGCCCACTGTAAGTGCGTGAAGTAGCCCAGCGGCCCACGAGCACTCGCATGGAACCTCGAGAGAGACATTACTCCGCCAACCCTGGTGCCGTTGCGACATCACACTCCAATCGTGGAAGTCGCCGTAGCACCGCTTGTCAAGCAGAGTAAGAACTCTCGCAGGCAATACCCCACCCTCTTCCTTATCTTTTCATTTCTATATTAAGCCTGTAATATACATTTTCTTCAAAACCCTCTTATCCTCCGTCACTTGTTCTATATGTCACCTCGTAACTGATAACAATGTATCACACCCTTGCCAACGCAACGTATTCTTATTTAACTTTCCTATCGAGCAAAGAGGTACAACACCCATTTAATTCAATCGCATAGAATATTAAATAATTAGTGATCTCACCTACAGTTGCAGATTACACAGGCTCTGAACAGGTCGGGTAGAATCGAGAAGCGCTGAACCTGCAAAAAGTAATAGAATGATCAAAAAGATCTCATTCTATAGATTACGGTGTGAGGAACGTTTCCTTGAGGCCGTCGGCCTCAATCTTTTAGTTCTTATGGCCCTAGAACGCTTCGTTCAGGAGTTATTTAACGATACAGAATCCCATCTCGATCAGGTTTTTCGTCGAGTTTCCCTGATCCTTGAGCAAATGCTGAGATGGTCCCTTGTTTTGCTTCTGGACATAAATGTAACTTCATTATTTGTGCACGTCTTCTGAATTTCAGTGGGAAATATAGTTATTCAAATTATCGTTTTCCATATTATCGCGGCAAAAAGTATTATTCTTTCATGAAGAACATGAGGGTTCAGGGCATGAATTTATAGCTAATTTACCTTTGAAAATATATTTTATTATATAGGAGCGAATATTTTGTCAACAAAACTCGAAAAAAAACTCTCTATTCTGTTTTCAAAATTCGACTAGAATATGGTTTAGGATAGAGATCACAGAATTATGAAAACGTGCACAAAATTCACTTCTCCCCATAGCTCGTCACACAGTTTTTAACTGTTTTTGACGTAAATAAAAAAATTAATAAAAATTGCTGACGTGCGTTGCAGGTTGCATTTTACATGAATATTGAGATGTCATTTTTAAACAAGTTCTTAACATTTTTACGTCTAAGTGCAATTCGTCAATCTCCGTGAAATTCTCCTTCTCTAGAGACCTCATTTATAAAAACTGGTTGCGTGAGAGGGCCGCAGAGGGCAGGTGAACTACTGAAATAATATAGGAGGCGATATGAGCTGCCACACGCCTCTGGATAAAAGTCGAACACTTTCCACACGTACCACAGGGCTACAATACTACGGGAATCAAGCGATTCCTATTCGCAACTAAAAGGCGCGGTTACTTTATCGATACGTTTTAGACGTTTCTACAGTTTTTACTCTCTTGCGCATAAGAATGAAATTCTTAAGAAGAGAAAGTTATGTAACGGCAATTTTCGGCTGAAATCTCTTATTACAGGGCCCTGGTAACGAAAAAGTGTGTAACTTTTGTGAGTTGCTAAATTTAGAAAAAAATTCTCTAACACGTGGTGTAGCCAGACTTTCTCTAACACGTGGTGTAGCACCACAAGTTATTTAATGCCATAAACAACATTAGTCTGTTTCCGATATTTATGTATCATAAAAGCTACATTTGAAAATTCTGAAGCAAAGGTAGGGACATTTGCTCTATAGGTCAAGGGAAACGATGAAAATCTGATTTAGATGGAAGTCAGATGACTCCAAAGTTAATTACAATATTTTTTACGGATACATTAAATATGACAGGTGTGAGTATATAGCAGTGAAATGAACACCATTTGGTTAGTTTGTCCTCATATTATTTTACAATAATAAAAGTTTAAGTTAAAATTGTATTTGAAATATTTTAATTAGTTATTTACTGAAACAATCTAACAATAATAATCGTCACCAGTCAGTGAAATTCAGTAACTAAATTACCAATTAAATGAGCGCAGAATGCGAAAGGGAAAAAAACAACCGGTGTATTGAAATTCCAATTTCTTTTCCCTTGTGTCACAATTTTAAACTAGTGGTGCAACAGAATTGCACAGACTTTCCCGTATTAGTTTTCTAATTCCTTTGGTCACGGTTAGCTATTCGGACTTGCCACATTATCTTGCCAGCTGCCATCTATAGCCGCCCACACTACATTTTGTTGACATTTTCTTAATTTTTCGGTTTCCTAATAGTAGAACAGAAATGTTATTTTAAGAATATCAAAGAACAGTAAAATCTCGTTCCAAATGGCAATTTTCTTTGAAAAATTTGCAGCCGTATTTAAGAAAATGGCTTATATGCGCTACAGTAAGTGTGAAATTTGAAGCTCTTTTTCACAGACAATTTTGGGTTTTCGAAAAACATCATTAGATCTCTTTGAAGAAAATAAACTCATAAATACAAAAATGTTTACAAATTGCTTAAAATGTGCATATTAACGGTGTGAGAAATCTTCCAAAAAAATTGCATTTGTGTAATTTTTGATAAAATAAAAAAAATACACCAATTGAACATTACGTCATATTAAAGAGTGCAATTAGCACTATCCGTTCGAAAAGTCTGAAGAAAAAATTTCGAGCCATTTCTGAGAAAATGGAGTTTTAGTTTCTGTAAATGCGGAAATTTGAGCTACTTTTCGTAGAAAACGGTTGAGTTTTCGACAAACTTTACTTGACATTACTTAGAGCACATGTACTCACAAATATAATAATGTTAACAAATCGCCGTTAATGTAAATATTAACGACGTGAAATAAAAGTCAAAAACATTACATTTTTGCAATTTTGAAAAAACAAAGAAGGCAGTATCGCGTTCATATAATCTCATGGAGTAAATTAGGCACTATCCTTATCAAAAGTTTGAAGAAAAAATTTGAAGCTGTTTTGAGAAAATCGTGCTTTTGTAATTTTTTTAAATTGTACATATTGCACGCAATGATGCGCGAAAACTACTGAAATTTTCGAAAACATTTACATGACCATAATGAAAGAATTCACTATGGAGAACTAATTTTATTTGAAGAAAAATTCTCTATCTTTAATTCTGTAGTTGTTGGAAGAGGCCGAAAAAAATCAATTTTTTTTCAATTTTCGAAAATCCAGAGCTAACCGTGAAATTAGGTCTTATGCCACCTTTATAAGTGTATTTTACTTTATTCTCACAAGAAATTTAAAGAAAAAAATTAGGGACGTTTCTGAGAAAATTTTGAAAGTGTGCGGGAGGCTTCATGTAAAGTACCCCCAAATTTTACGAAATTTTTTAAAAATCTCAATGCTTCGAGTCGAGTCAGATAGACAGAGGCTTCTTCAATTAAAAAAAATCCTACGTATGGTTTAGGCGCTAGTAGTGTTCACAGATGGACGGACGTTTTGCTTTCAATTGTTTTTTCGGTATCAAGGGATTCTCGCTACACCACATGTTAGGGGATTTTTTTTTCTAAATTTAGCAACTGGTTTTATCAACTTTTTCGTTATGAGGGCACGGCAATGAATTTTTTCTGCCGAAAATCCGCCGTTTTTTCGCGCAACATTACATAACTTTCCTTATACTACGTATATTATTCGGTATATACGTACGTTTACGGGAAAGTAAAAATTAAATCCAAGCACAACAAAACTAGTCACCATCGTGATATAAATAAATTAATAATTGCTTAAGTCCACCAGAAATTGTTTAAATACAGAAAACCCACAAAAAAACACAACATGCCACACTGACAGCGAAGGAATCTGTAATGAGATAAGATGGCGACGAGCGCAAGATTTTGTTTTCACTAGCGCCATTGCTACGAGGTAAGATGTTGCCTCTAGTACTATATGCCTATGAAATGAGCTTAAGAGAATCTGGAAATGCTTCTGAAACATTTGATTGATACAAATAATGTCAAATATTTTTCGAGAATTATAGAATTAATTCTTTTATAAATAAATGATAAATGACTCATGTCTATGGAAGATTTACGGACAGCCTGCAATCACCCAATATCGAAAAATTCGCGCTATTCAATTTTATCATCGCAATAAATCAATTAGAAATCAAATTGAATAATCACGATTCATGTATCTAATATTTAATTATTAGAAATTTTGAAGTGCAGTGTTCTTCAATTCGAGCAACATGAATCGTTTTGATGCGAACATTTTTCTTTTGGCGGAGTGACAAAATTATAGGGAGTCACAGCTCGCACAGATGCAAACGTCTGTGTCCTACAGGCGCGTGGTTTCTTGAAATTCCACAGCGGGGCGAGGAGGGTTCTGTCTACGTCACAGCTTAAAAGGGCCTGCCAACTGTTGGTAAGAACTCATCGCGCCAAAGCGTCACTCGAGAAATACTGCGGTTATTTTGACGATGAGAGGTGGATGTTGGCAGATTTGTACATTGGTTCGGAGTCGGACCTAAGTAACGCAACGTGCTATTCAGCGCTGAGCAACGACTAGATCTCACGAATAGACGAGAACATTAACTGCTACACAATGTAAGTTCCATTTACCTTCTAAAAATATTTCCTGTGGAAGTGCGATTACCGTGTATATAATTGTAGATTGAAAGTTATAAAATATGTTGAAGAAACGTGATACATCATTCATGGACTTTTATTGACTTTTAATGTTTCAAGAAATATTTATTATTTTATTTTTTCAGAATGCTTCAGGTATATAAATGTTACATCCCTTCACGGTAAAAGAATAGATCATGCTAGTGAGAATGTATATCTTATCATTTGTTAATAGACAGTTATGTTTCTAAGCGACTTTTCCCTCAAGTGTGTGTTGTTTCTGGAACCGTCTAAAGAATTTTGTGTAATGCCAATATTTATTTGTGTTGTATGTCGTCTTAGTTACTAATTAGTAGTTGTATATTCCCTATAATATGTATTCTTAACTTATGTAACTTAACACTACTCATCCTTTGTATGTCTTAGCATGTTCTGTATAAACTTTGTCCTAGAGCGAAAGCTTATTAGCAGGAAATAAATATTATTACTATTACTATCGATTTTCCACACTTTCTCTGCTTTAGCAGGGAAACATTTCACCTCCAATTGATTTTATAGGACTAGGTTCAGACTGCGCAGGAAGGAAATTCATCCTGACCTACATGAATGTGATGCATTTAAGAACTTTCTGACAATATGACATGTTTGAAGGGGGGTGGCTTTCTGGGCTTTGTCAAAGATATTTATGATATCTAAATTTTCTAGATTTCTTTTTAAGTTCCTGGTGACGACTGCAACTGATACGACCAAGGTGAAATGGGAGACCTCGTGCAACGTCCGAATATTTTTTAATTCAATTCCCAAGTTCTCATATTTTCTGAATTTTTCCGCTTCAGATTTCCGCACGTTCTGAGCAAAAGGGATTGCAACATCGATTAGAGAAGCTGTTCTTTTCTTTGTGCATTATGAGGACGTGAGGGCGGTTGTGATCAACTGTTTTATATGTCATAATAGGCCGATCCCAGTAAAAGAAGTGCGTCTTCGTCTCGAGCACATCATCCGGTTCATACATGTAATATGCTGAAGCTTTATTCCTAAACATTTCACGTTTCTTTCGTACTTGTCGGTGAATGAGTTTTGCCACTCTGTTATGTCTGCTTAAATAGGCACACTCTGACGAAGTACTGCACCCAGCCATTATCTGCTCAATAGACTCTCCGTTGTTGCCACATCTACATTTGTCGATATCATTTGTTTTTAAAATATGTTTGTCATTGTTTTTAATTCTTATTACCCTATCCTGAACTGCTGCTACAAAACCTTCAGTTTCTGTGTACAAGTTAATTGATCAACCATTCGAAGAATGTAGATTTGTCATTCATAGGGTCCAACAGAAAGTTTGGGAATTTACCATGAAGCATCACTTGTTGCCAACTTTGTATTTCCTCCTTTAGAGTTGGTATTATAATATTCGTTCTCAGTTGCTTAAATTAAGTGGTGTGTAGCCATTGTCAGCGCTCACTTCGTTCTGTACGAGGGAATCCTGAGACCTAAGAATAGCGTCTCTCATTTTATGATCTTGGGGTTTGCAGAGCTGCTGGAGACTTTCCCTCAGAATGTCAAATTTTTTAATTAGATTAAGTAAATCGTAATTTTTTAGAATATATCAGCATTAGATTTTATACTATTATTGTTATTTTATATTAGGTCAGCTTTACCATGATAGGGTAATATTAATTTTGCAAAATTTTATTACGAAATATGTAAATATGATGTTTGTCTGATTGTTTCTTTTATGCAACTTCTTTGTGACTACTGAGAAAACGCTACCACCGGCAATATTCTGTGTTCCTAAGTAGCAAAATAAATATTCCACCGTATTCTATTCTATACTCTCAGATTATAGAGTCTAGTTCCATAATTAATTTAAATGTTGGCATAGCTGTCTGCCAGTAAAAGGACTGTCGCTCAAACTGAAGTTGCTGAGGAACTCAACATTATTTAATAATACATATTAATTAAATCTATAAACAATTTTAGAACGTTTAACCTCTAATTCTAGTCTAATTCCCAAGTTTATGTTGTCAGAAAATGTTTGGGAATGTCCTGTCTAATTCAAAAATATGTTCTGCATATAAAAACGCGTTAGCATAGCAAATGTTTGTAACATTATGAATGCAACTTTCATTTACCTGCCATCAAGTATTTAGTATCTGGGTGAGCAAAGAGTGTTGCGCGTTTGGCTGAATCGATCTGCCTGCCAGAAGGGAAGTGAGCAAAGAGCGTTTCGTTGCAGGGCGTCGCAGGAATCCTTGCGGGACGCCTCGGGTGAAGGAGAAGCTGCTCCGCTGTTCAACAGAGAGGAGATGATTGCCCGCTTAAGGGCGGACAAGGAGCGCACGTACAGATTCATGAACCAAATCGTGGATTTAATCAATCGCCAACTACGCAGCATAGAAAGGTGGCAGCAGTCCCTGGAAGGTAGGTGCATTTCCTATCATACAAAGGGTGGAGAGTATAGTCTGCAACTTGGAGGTTGAGGAAAACGTTCTTTTCTGGCAGCTATCATTCCGTGGCTAACAGTGGCGTAGCGTGAGGGAGGCAAGGTAGAAACTGTCTACCTAAGGAAAAGGATAACAAGTAGAATGTAATATAAATATTTCAGAAAAGAGGGGCGCGCATCGCAGCCGCCGAACGAGAAACCCAAGTGTGGGGCCTCCTTTTGGACGGAAAGCGTGTCGCTTTAGCCGCTGGTTTAGACATGTCTATCCTCGCTTGGGGACATGTCATTACGTGGTTCGGCTCTGAGATTCACTGTCTGTGTGTCTGTGTAGATTTTCTTCCTGCTTGAAGAACCACATAAATGTAATGAAGCATTGCACTCCATAAAACTAACATAAACGTATCAAACTATTTTAATGAGTCTATGTATATGTCTTCATTATATTAATTTGTGTCACTTCTTTAAATCAGTAACGTTTGTAGTCTTATTTTATGTTCCTTTCAAAGTAGTAATAGTTTGCTTCTATGCATTGTAGCCTGAAGATGGGTAAAACTTAATCCCCGAAAATCCCCGAATTCCCCAACTAACCACTTGGAAAAAAAAGAATAAACTTTTTGTAAGGACATTCTAAAAAAATTGTTTTTTATAAACCGTCTATTCATAAAAACAAGTGGCCAAATAAAAGAAATATGTGAGGTTGTTTGTTACGACAGACAAAATTTTCTTTTTAATGATACGTATTTCAGCAGTGAAATATTTCGTTCCGTTGCGTTCTTGCAAGCAAATTCATTTTCCTTTTAACATATGAGCAGTAAGTAGCATTGAAATAAACAATTAATAAAGCCAGTTTGATTTTGCCACCAAAAGGTGGAAAGTTAATGAGAAAGTTTAAAGATAACTGGTTTAAATTAAATATAATTGGATGCACAGAAACAGAGCGAACATTTACCTTAATTGCTACCTCTGTTTAACATTTGACCAAGAAGAACCTGGAGCCTGTAGAGAATTTTTATCATAAAACATGATGCTGAGGCGAAGAAGTATGCTGGTACAAGAAATCATATTAATTCTATCTTATACATCTGCTTGGAAGAAACGGAATCTACCATTCTTTTGATGAAGCACAGAAAATGGTCGGCCTGAAACATAATGAGAATATTTCTCATCACAGGTGAATTGCTTTTCTTCCTCAAAATAGCCGTCTTAATAGATTTAGTGTGTCAATTCTGAAAACAAGATCAGAATTTGGGAGACATCGAGAAAATAATGTTTACAATAATGTTTACTTAATAAAGGCCTATATATCGAAACAATTAATTTGACAACGTAGGAAAGACACATACCTATATACAATATTTTGTATATGAGCCAATCAATGTCAAATTGCACAGGAGTTGACAGGACTTCTTTTAAATGTACAATCTTTTTTTCTTATACCTGGACATCAAGAAAAGACACGTGTTTTTCATTTTTCAGAAGATTGATTATTTGTCTAGTTATTCCCACATTAAATTTTGCAATTTACGCGAACTTTGCAAAATAGGATCAATTGTTGCTCCGTATGCAGGTAATATAAACATTTCTTTTAAATTCATTTGTTTCATTTAATACTTTGAAATGTGTATTTTATGCTTTTGTAAATAATTTTTTCAAACAATACATAGTTCATTTTTAAAAAATTGTATTTTTTCAAAAATTCTATATGAACTTTTCAGATGAAAATTTTAAAATATATAGGCGCATTTCTTCTACAGTTTTCTATAAAATAAAACAAGAAAAAAGTGAGCACTGCATCAGCACTATTCTCAAAAATCAATTGAAAGTTTGATCAAAGTTTGTCCGAACACAAAGTGCTAAAGAACTACCAAAAATGGCCATCTACCTGATAGGGTTTCAAGAAATATTGGTATCTCACGTGTTCTCTCTGCGCCCAAAAGTGATGGTGAAACCGAAACGAATTCAACTTATGCTTTTCCTCTGGTCAGTGAAACAAATTTTACTGCTGGGTCCATTTGTGTCCTAGAAATGGGGCGCCCTTCTGACCTTGCTCGCAAAAATACAACAGGCCACTTGTCAAAGGTCGTGAGTAAAATGTTTAGAACATCAGTTGAATTTCTGCAAGAAACGATCAGGCAAGCTCATCCGTAGGGTCATTATGCTCCAAGACAATGCAAAGTGTTATTCGCCCAACGCAATCACGCCTCTTTTGCAGAAATTCATATGGGAGGTTCTCGGTCACCGTCCGTCCACAATCCAGACCCCTCTTCCTGCGATTATGCCATTTTTGGTCCCCTAAAAATGGCTCAGAGGGGCCAAGGATTCACCTCAGACGACGACGTCAAGCAGCACGTGCGGAACTGGTTCACAACGCAGCCCCGGGAAGTTTACGAGACACGAGGGGTACACTTGGGGTTTTATTTCTTGGCGCGTGGGGGTTTGTCTTCGCGATGATCGCATGATCACCAGCACTGCTCTTTGCCCTTTGGGACCGAAGGTTTTGGCTCGGATCTGGGTACCGAAGACTTTGATGTCGAAGATGCTTTTTGAGTGCGGAAGACGAAGATGAATGGTTTTTTCGCATTGTCAAGACCTTTTTTCCTGCTGTAAGTGTTCTGAATGAAAAGGAAAAAAGAACGGCCGGATTTTTTAAATGATCGTAATATAACAAATTACATGTACAATCTTACGTAACAACGTAACAGCATTTGACACCAAGTGAAAATAAGTGACATTTTCGTCTTTGTGAATATTTGCACAAATATATTAGATAAACATTTTAAGCACGAATATATTCATTAAATTCGCTTTATTTATTTATTTCCTGTATTTTACTATAATCATACTTAACTTATCTATTTAACGTTAAAACTGTGGAACGTACTGTGGGGAGAAATGTATTCTGTGCCCGTGTTCTTAAATTCCGGTATAGCTATCATAACCCACATTCACCTTCAATTATGAATACAGTGGAAGCGAGCTTATAAAGCAAAAATTAAAAAGAAAATATTCGGTCCAATGTAATAAAAAGATTTAATATTAATAATAAGTACACTGTTATAAAATATACAATAATAACATTACGTTATAAACTAACACAAAACTTCACGTAAAATAAAATGTACGTCATCAGGGCGATGCTGCATTCATAGGTTTCTTTCATGTGGGGTTTGATGAATTCTATATTACAAAATGCATTTTGTACCATCAAAATAGTATCTTGTTCGTTCTAGGGTTTAAAACCAAATAAGTAAGGATCAAATGATTAAACAATTATAACTAGGTAGCACAACATTAATTCCAATGAGAAAATTATTACAGAAATATTTATTTTACCAATTTCTTTCTGCTTTTCACATATGAAGCTACGAGTGGCAGAGTTGACCAACCTACTTTGGAAGAAATGGAAGAAAAACTGGGTTTGAATATTTCATGAAACTTGTGTTACATAGAATTACTTTATTTGGGGGTATTACTGGCTCGTCACTGTGACATTTTAGAAGGCGATTGAAGGTACATTAAAGTGCCAACATAAATATAGTAACTAAAATGTACTTTTTAATGTGCGTTAGTCCACATTGCTCTTTTAGAATTGTGGTTTTATTTGCATATATTTTAAACAAAAGTTGGGAACATAATAATAGAATGTGTAGTTAAATTACATTAAACTCCAAAAATTATTTTTAAACAACTTTCTCCGCTAGCACGTTATTTGTTAGTATCTAACTACCTGAGGCATATACCGCTAATAGAATATTATTGAAAAAATCATTACGTTGATATTTGTAAAGTTTCGTTCAAGTGCCTTGGTAGAAATTAAGTTGGTTTGGGTCATCACTGTGAAATGATTTTTCTTCGTAGCATTTTGAATTACTGAATACCAAGCTGTAGGTAAAAAAATGTGTCGATGAATTGTTTCTCCTTTTCTGTTATGCCAAAATCTTATTCGCAATGAAGGTATGAGTGGCCACTTACTAAAAATTAATGATTTGTTTCATCCACACTCCTATCTGAAGATGCACAAATGTAATTGCACAGCACCAACAGTTTAATATAGCGGTCCTGACCCAGAATCGGTCAGAATACATAATTAGTTTGATGTTTGGAAGTTCTTAATATACTATAAAAGGAATAACCTTGAGGCCCTCTAGTTGTAAATGTTGAATGTAAATCCACAAACTGCACACCGAAAGGGCATCTGCTTTCGCCGGCGAATATTATGTCGCACAATGTTTGTAACGAAGTGGACGCGGACCAACCTGAGACTACTCCAGTTTCCTTCTGAGAGAGTGCGTCAAATATGAAATGGCTAAAGCGGTATAGCCATCAATTGCAAAATGTTGCCTGGTCCACTGTGCAGTCGATGGCTCTGATTTTAAAAACTGCACTGCATAGCGTCAAATGTGAATCCACTTGAGGAAGACACACAACAGATTCTATTACATTAACTCCTTGATAGTGGCAGATATCTTATGCTAATCCATAATGTGAGATAGGAATAATCATCCACAACAATCACTATTATAATATTTACTACAACATGCCGAAAGTTAACTTTCGGAATACACTTTTCCTATTTTCAGCGGGTCTCTAACATGCACTGTCAGAAATTACATTAAATGTAATGTAATGCACTATTTTACATTAAATGCAATGTACCGTGTACATTAAAACTATATGAATGTGCATGTATATTACATTTAATGTGTACACTAAAATCAATGTACATTTAGTGTAGTACAGTACATTACATTTAACGTCCCTTGTACGTTAAAACGAGATTAATTTGTTTGTGAATTAAAATTAATGTTAAAATTAAAATCACAGTAGATTTAATAAAGGACTACAGTAAACGTAATGTACCTTGTAAATTAAACATAGATTAATGTGCTGTACATTAAATTTAATGTCTGAATTAAAATCAATGTGGGTTTGGTATACATTCATATGAAACTTAATATACCTTTTCCTACATTAAAGAGAAATTAATATAATTCGACATTAAATTTAATGTTTAAATTAAAATTCACACAGATTTCATAAATAATTGTAGAATATATGTGATTATATAACTTTTTATTCTCACAAAACACCAATTTAAGTCTGAGCAAAAATTCTGCTCAAGGGGATTTTGTTTCAGAGATGAAACTTGAGTTGACTCGGCTAATTGATGACACAACCCAAATTCTCCGAATGTAGAAAGTAAGGACAGTTTGGAAAGTTAGCCAGTGACCGCAGAAGCCGTCTTCCGCTTCAGGGTTTTAATTCGCTTTTGTCTGTGTTGTTCCAGGAAAAGAGCATAGGCCCTGGTATCCAGCCATCATGACGAAAATCTACAATTACATGGACTCGATTCTGATGATTTTGCAAATTCTGAAGGTCATCGAGAAGGAAATAACTAAACCAGCTTGAAGTCCGAAATATTTGCATCTCTTGGAATACTCATACACACACACACACACACACACACACACACACACACACACACATATACGTATATATATATATATATATATATATATATATATATATATATATGCATACACGTATTGTGACGTCCTGCAGTGAATAACACAGACACTGCATTGAAGATAACAATATTTACATTTATTTACAAGAAATTAACAATTAAAGAAATTTTTACAGAAACGAATTAAACCCCGACAAGCGTTTTCTTCCCCTTAGTCGCGAAAACCCGTCCCTACGCTCTACAGCCCAGTGCCACTGTTCCAAAGCAGGTAAAACGCTTGATGCGATGCATTCGGACGTTAAGTTCCCGGTATCCAAGTACCGACATGGCCTGGCGCCAAAAAGCGGTCTCCGCCCGAAACCACGTGCTGGAGTGCACTGGAGCCTCTCGGCTAACAACAAGCTCTACGAATCTATCTGAATCTTCACGAGTGCAGAAAGCGCCCGCCTTATATACACCCCCGTCTCCCCCACCCGACGTCATGCTGTCAGCGTCCCCAGGATCGATGGCTAGCCAATTCCAGGGGTCTTGCCCAATCGTCACAGACTCGCCACTAACCTTCCTCAACACTTTGTTTGCGTGGGATGCTTCCTGGAGCACCCACATCCTGTCGCTCGCCCCTTTATTTTTAGCTCAGGTGCGCCCTTTCACAACAGCTTCCGGCTCAGGTATGCCGCTTGCTTGGAAACGTTGCCACGACGCCACAATATCTACATACACATATATACATGTACATATACACACATACATACACATACATAAAATACATACGGGCAGTTTTTTTTGTCATGGCCATCGTAGTCATGGCTACATTTCTGGAGTAATTTGCCATTAGTTGTATTAACAGATGTAATTGTTGCATTAAAATGATTCCTAACATGTAATAAGGAGATACATTTCCTAATTTGGACCGTGCACTCTGATCACAAAATATATTTCAATTATTTTATTTTACTAAAGAGGAAGTGAGACAAAATGAATCCATACAATTTCTTATAGCTTGCCTAAAATATGTGCCAGGCCTAGTATGTACGGTAGCATTTGAGGTACGATTGCTCATCGAATATCCTCACTAAAATGACTATTATCCTCCGACTGCTAACAACCCCAGCAGTGCTATCAAACTGTAATGGTAACTTCTAAATGCTCTTATGCTTAGAAATGAGGGCGTGGTTCAAATTTGTCAACGGTCCAAATTTGGTAACTTTCTCATCCCTTAAAAGTGTTAACAGTTTTTAAACTTGTGTAATAAAAAAATTTACATAAAACTTTTGAGTTTCTCAGAAATTTACCAAGACGTTGTGTACCCGATAATCCGGAAAAAAGTTGTATATGTTTCACTCCGGGAAGTATCCCTTTCTTCCATCTATGAGCTGAATGCAGAGTATGGTAGCATGTTGTATTACCACCAACAATGAAACATTTTGAGTTGTCGCTTTCCAATTTGACTACATTTTGAATGTTTCAACAGGTAAAAGAATACTGTTTTTCCTTTTCTGCGGACAAACGCTTTAGAAAGGTGAATTAACCATCCAGGAAGGAAGGCATAAACAAGTGATTTCACTTCACACAGAAAAATGCAGTATTTCCATCAAAGACAAATACAATGTTTGTTATCAATATATTACAAATACACTTCGATCTGTTCATTAATATAAGAGGGAAACGAGTCCCGCATAAAATGTGGATATAAAAGTTGGGCATTAGGTAACCCAACACAGAGGAAAAATTTAAAAAAGCATGTAATGCTTTTCATTAAACCGAAATCGAAGTGTTTGCAATTCTTTAAAAACACTTGTTGCTCGGGTTAATTTCCACTATCGTCGTATTGATTCTCTTGAAAGAAAATAGTTTTAAAGAATAATTTCTAATGTGTATTAAAAATGTATATGAAAAATTACAAATTTTCTCTATGAAATTTATTTTCGACATTACGTGATTTAAAAACTTTGCCTTTGCGCTGCTGGACGTAGATTTCTAACTACCGCCGCAAAGTTAGCACTTTAAAGTTGTCGAAAATACTAGAAATCGGTCAAAGACATCGTCGCTTACTTGTTACAAATTTATTACAAAAAAATTGCCACTTTAAAAATAATATCCGTAAAGAAATATTCCACAAAAGTGCTGAGCATCATACAGCAAGCTGAAATAACAGTACATACCATGGAGGTAGACCATTAGGAATTCCCTTGTGTGAAGTTGGATAATACATACATAAATTTATTTGGACTGCAATTGAGGATGACCCGGTGACAGTTAATTAACAATAATTTCAATAATAATAACAAAAATAGTAAAAAGAGTACAATACAAAACGACGCAGTAATCACACTATCTCTAATATTAAGTGTTATAATAATGATTTGAATTCTACTATGATATACAACAATTATTTGTTGGAGATGCTAAAAATCAATACAAGCTACATTTGATATTGGCTAAATTAGATTGAAGATACTGGCTAATTGTCTATATTGGCTAAGGACATTGGCTGAATTAGATTGACAAAAAGTTATTTATCACGTTCACTGCACTACAATGTTTTGCTTTGAATTACACTAACAGTACTTCACAGCACTTCACCACAATTCACAGCACTTAGTTCCTCATTTAACATCGATTACTCTCACCTTTTTTCTAACTTATTTCTAAAACAGACATGACAGACTGGACAACACAAAATATTTCATAGCATACGAAGTCACTTCATCAACTTCAACAAGCGAACAGTGGCACTTCACTCGAGCTGGACGGAGAGGGGGACACTGTCATCCAACCGGGAGCTTCGTTAGGACTTAGTTAGGTTTTGTATTGGAGTTCCCAATTGGATGACGTTGCGCTATCCTTCCAGCTCGTGACCTTGAAGGGTCAGTTTGTTACAATCGGAGTATATGTAGTTACATGAACATGAATGAATTGTAATGATACACACAGTAATACAAGAAATAAATTGGAATGCAAAATATAGTGATTGTAAACATGCTTGATAACGTAGTAAACGAATGTAAATGAAAATGAAGTGAATGTAAATTTAATCTACAAGCGATTATACATTTGTGCGCAACCTACTTGCTAAAACGTATGGAGTTAATCAGGGAGTTAGCAAGCCGGGCGGTCAGCGGGAGACAACGCTGGTGGAGTCGTGGGCCAAAACGGAAGGGGCTATGGTGGACTTTGAGTATGAAGCATTCACGGCAGTGAAAAGCATTTTCTTGCTATCTGCATTGAGACCCTCTACTAGACAGCTGTGTAATTTGGAGGAGCTGTGAGAGTGTCTGGTTTGGGAAATCCAGCCATGTGTGCCTCGTAACCTTTCAATACATTCTGCAATGTTACATTAATTTGGTTTTTCTTGCTGTGTTAATCAGGTAGCATCGCTTGGTCAGTGTGTGCCTTTCATTTTGTGTTTTCACAGCATTGCAAGAGTTTTTGTGAAATTGTTAAAGTTTTTATTTTGTATTCTTTGGCAAGTGGCTAACCCTAAGGCTTCAGCGCTCTTCGTGGATGCTCGCCGAACAAGGGGCCGCCATATTATTTGCAGTCAAAACATGAGACGTGGTTGATGGTGGCGTGTAGAACTGTTCTACTGAATTGTCGTGTTGTTTGCAACAGAACTTACTTTTATATTATCATCTTATCATTTAACTGTATTTAAATGAAATTAGTGGTGAGAATAACAATATTCACAATGCATTCAGTTCGGCATATAACTGTAAAAAAACAATGTAGGAATGTTCTGCATATAACTGTAAAAATAGAAGTCATCAAACCACAAATACACCATTTTTCAAGTTGCTGCCTTATTTCTGATCAGTTTGTTTGCTTCTGATCAGTTTATTGCAATAACATTCACTTTCAGACGTTATGTTAACTACAATAACATTTCAACAGCTTTCATTCTTGTGACAGCCGATGCAGGAAGCAACGTGTTCTTAAAGTCTTTCAATTCGTTCTCCTTCCATGTTGTTTTTCGTTTTTATATGACTAATTTGTGGTTGTGAAACACACAGTACGAGGATTTACATTACGCATGACCCGTGCCCACCCGGTATTAACCACGGCGAAACGGAATAGTAGAATACTATTCTTTTCCAAATGTCCTCCAAAGGAGCTGTTTGACCGCAAATAAAATGGCTTCAATTTGCTGCAAAGATGGAGGTGCTTCTGCCACTCTATGTAGTATTTTCTAACTCTTCAAATCACCCAACACGTCTGGCCTTGACGGTGCTCCGGGTAGAAGTGAGCGATGGTTGGAGCATAGTGGAAATAACACCACCATCGGTTGGAACGGGCGGTTCTTTCCACCATGGGTGGTGGTGGGCAGTCCTTTCCACCATGAGTGGGGGCGGGCGGTTCTTTCCACCATGGGTGGGGGCGGGCGGTTCTTTCCATGGTTGGGAGTGGGGGTTCTTTCCACCATGGGTTGGAGCAGCGGAGCGCAGAAGACTCGCTCGACGCCTCCCACGGATGGAGGAGCAGCACCAAAGAGGTTCTCATTCTGCCAGAGAGGCGACGAATCTGCCTCCTCAGCGGGAAGTTCCCATCCAAGTTCTCCGTGACGGGTGAGTTGAAACATAACGGGAGGTTCGCCGACGGGAGTAGGACACGAGAAGCTTCACCAAAAGGGACGCAGGGTAGGATCACCTTACAGCTGTCCATCATATTGACAGAAATGTCATGCCCAACACACAATTGACAGAAATTGAAGGAAATCGGCAGAAATTGTAAGCCATTGACAGAAAGGAGCTGCTCAAAATAAGAACGTTGTAGTCTCAACTCTGCCTTTCTGGTACTACAAATCAACACTGCCAAGAAATTAGTCATTGAACCTAATCCTTGTACTACCGCTCGCATTATTTATTCTTCCCTGTCTGTCGCTCCATCTGCCTCACACCCCGTCACTAATGGGGCACGATACTTCCTTCGACCTCGCATTCGGGGTAAAGATGAAATAAATAAATAGCAACTACATACAGATGCAGCACAACAATATCCCAGTATATACTCGCAAAAGATTCGAACAATACTTCATGACGTGCACTCTCTTTCAAATAAAATTGAATTTATCGAGAGAACATCATGGTGAGATATTACCCGGAATTGTTTTGCTTACTAGAAAATTGGTTACCCCATTCTTCTTTCGCAACACTTCGCAGAGCCGCTTTGAGTTGGACCAATATGGCCGCCGCGCGAACTCGCTGGCATCAACAGTGGTGCCAAGTTGGGGATTTTATCACTAAAGGGTTCCCTCGATAAGATGGTCAAAAGTTTCCCTCAACCAAATTACATATGAGTAGTTACACTATAATGATAACATAAAAATAATATTTTTAAAAGGTTTCTTAGCCCCCGTCCCACCATCCACACTCATGTACAGAAAAAAACGTGTTTTTTTCATTTCGATTTCTTTCGTCAACTTAACACTATTTTATCTTACTGAAAAAATATGATAAATAAGAAAACAATAAATACTATCAGAAAAACGGTTTTCAATATTTTCTCGAAGCCAAATTCAAACGCAAAAAATATTTTTGAAAAATAACAAGAACATTTTTTATTGTCTTAGAAGCCTGAAACAGGCTCGAAAACAATGTCAAAAGTTTCTCTTAAAACACAAATTGTAAATTGTTTTCAGATTTTTCAATTACTGGGCTGCATTTAAAAAAATTAAAACCATTTCCCCGCCTTTAAAACACCTGGGCTTTCAATATACTTTGAAAATGACTGCAACGGTTCTGTGCATTTATTTTAATTTTCATTATACACTTGTATACATTGTTGTAGCACCCAGCAATATTTTGACTTTGGAAGATACTAACAAAATATCATCTTTTAAAACTTTCTAATCCTTTTTATAAGAATATCATACGCTAAAAGAAGACAACAGTTTGTTTGTTTTTTGTTATTTAAGGTCGCATCGACTACAAGGTCATTAGCCACCGTTATCGGATTTAACGTGATGGTATGAGGATGAAACGATAGGGTGATGAAAGGGGGTGAAAGGTCGAACACATACAACCATGCCCGAAGCGGGACTCGAACCCGCGACCCCTTGGTCCGAGTCCACTACGGCACTACTGTCTTAGCGATCTCGTCCACGGGGCCGACATGTTCTTGGCAGTTTATTAGATAATAATTCGGTCGCATTTGAAGGATAGTTGGGGGACATATGGGGAAATGAAGGGGAACAGATTGGTCCCGGATTTACAAGAACTGTTTTACTGTGTCTTAGAAAACCAACACAGGCACGAAAATAATCTTAAAACTTCATCTCAGAGCACTTATGATTTTTTTTCATATTTTTTAATAGCTGGACCATAGTTTAAAAAAGCTAAGGCATTTGCAGTGAAGCGCTTGGCTGTCTGGTGGACGCCGCGTCGCAGGCACGTGCGAACTTCCTCCAGGAGGAAGATCACGAAATGGCGGCTGAAACGCTGACGCCGCGTCTCGCGGACAGAAATGGTTCCTGCCACCGCCAGCGGAAGCCAGCGCTCTCACATCCGAAGAGGTTTCAGACTAGAGAAGAAGTTGTCTTTTCCCTTACCTAAGGATTTGTTCTTGTATACGTATAAATAAGTAGACACTCAAACAATCTGTACACGTGTGAAAACTCTGCACTTTGTAAATAATAACTGTATGGAAACTGAAAATGTATTTAATGTAGCACCCAACTGCAAACTCCCACCCCCTCAAATCAGGTTTACGGCATTATAGACCCGGTACCATGCCAGAGAATCCATTCCAATATTGCTGAGCCTTGAGATAAAAATTCATAGAAAATAAAACAGTATCTTAATTTTATCGTGAATGATAATTTTAGTATTTTTCTTCCATTTAACTTTACATTGATTTCGACTTCTTTTTTCTGTCAACCCATGCTGTAGAGAGGGGACACTCAAAATAACTAATATGCAGAATTGTAAAATAGGATGATCATAAAAATAGTATTTTGAAGAATATGGTTCAACAAGATAATCCAGGTTCAATCTGTTCCCCACAGTCGCCCACTGTCTATCCTTCTCCTGCACCCGAACTGCCCCTTATCATTTCCCTATTTGCCATCTAACCATCCCCCAAAACACGTCATCTGTCGAAATTTACTTGTCCTCAAAAAAGCCGTGTATTATTGAGACACGTAAACCAGGTTTAAAAAACCTAGGAAGCATCGCTTCCGCGTTATTTACCATTATAACGTATGTTGCAATAACGTTTTTTTGTATGTCATGATCTGCAAAGTTCTAGTTTTTTCTTCTAATAGCTATTTGATGTAGGATGGGGTATAATTCTCTATCCACCAGTATTACACTAACAAGGTTTCTTATAAATTGCCAAAATTATCGTCTTTCCTTAGCATACGATTACTTATACAAAGGATCAGTAAGCTTAAAACAATAATTTGTAACTACATTCCAAAGTCAAAATATTCCTGGGAGCTACAACAATATATACAAATGTATACATGGAAAATGCTTAAGACCACCTGGCAACACTGGGCATCAAGGAAAAACCTCTATGAGCGACTTCATGTATAGTACTCCTTGGGCAGATCCACGGTATATTCAAAATTTCTAATTTCGCATGTTAGAATGCTATTCTCTCTATTTCCTTGTCCACAATTTTGATTTGAGATTTCCGTTGTTTGTGACCTTTTATTCTTGGGGAAAACTGTGGTGTGTATTATTTGATTAAAATAAACGTTAACGTGAAAAATTAGTTGTAGCCTATGTGAAAGAGCATGAGACCGGTAAGTTGAATGAAAAAAATATTTCCCAAGTATACAGGGTGAATCACGTAACTTTAGCACCTCCTGTAACTTTTGAACGGTTGAAGTTATTGCAATGCTGTTTTCACGGAAGTGCATGAGGGGAAGGTGCTAATAGATACGTGCATTAATTTCTATTTTATAACTTGTATTTTACGAGATTTTTTAGGTAACTTTGTTTTTTCAAATGGACCTATACATATTTTTTCAATCCACCATGACGAGCGTAAAAAGACGAATCCAATGATCTACATATTGTCATATGTTAGATAAGCATTTTTTTGATTAATTTTGATTTTTGCGACAGGGGTTTAACGGACATTTTGAATAGTCTACCACACAAGGTCATGCAGCGCTCCACCAGCAACGCGCGCCCAGGCAAGGAAAGGGAGATTTGAAGATACAAAACATATTCCAAATATTCACAAAACCATTGCAGTTTTTTCCTGAACTGTGCTTTCCATCCTTCCGCATTTTCAGATTTTCGACTTTCTTTGATTGAAGGAATTAAAGGATGGAAAATAAGGATTTGTCATAAGTTTGTATCGTAATAAAATTGTTTTTGATTTCAACTCCATTTAATGGGGTTTCATAAGATACGTATTAATGGGATCTTGAAACAAAGCACAATAAGAATAAATAATTAAAACTGTAAAAAAATATTGCGTATTTTGAGCAAACAATTTCAATGTTAATAAGAATATAATAATAACTTAGGGATAGAAATAATCTTATTTCAATAAATACTACTTAAGACAAATCCGTATTTTCAATCCCTAAGAAACACAAAATATCTGAAAATGGGATCAGGATGGAAAGGTGAGTTCAGGAAAAAATGCAACAGTTTTGTGAATATTTTTCGTATCCTCAAGAACTAAAATCCCTTCCCTTTCCGGACCCCGCGTTTGCTGGGGGAGCGCTGCGTAACCTTGTGGGGCTGACAGTTACAATGAAAATATCCGTTAAACACTAGTCGCAAAAAATCACAATTACTCAAAAAAATGCTTATCTAACATATGACAATATTTATATCTTTGGATTCGTCTTTTTACGCTTGTCATGATAGACTGAAAAAATATGTATAGTCCCATTTGAAAAAACAAAGTTACCTCAAATATCTCGTAAAATACAAGTGATAAAAGAGAAATCAATAGACAGGGAATGGGGCTAATTGATAAATTATTCGACATTGATTAATAATTCGACATTGATTAAATAGCCAAATTGATGTGCTCGTTGTAGATTCGTCCTCCGGTAGAACCACGAAGAACCCGCGAAGGCTGGAGTGGTGTCTGAAAGCGCACGCTGTGTCGTGAGATCCGAAGGTCGTTTGCTGTGTCGTAAGGTCCGAAGGTCATTTGCTGTGTCGTGAGGTTCGAAGAGGTCATTTTGAACCGTGTGCCGACGGTAACACCGGGAAAGTTAAATCATATATCGGTTTCACGCTGGACATCCATTTGCTCTGATATATTGTGTTAATACTCTCATTTTCTATTGTATTTCTTGTTTTTACTTGTTGTTAGACGAACCTAATACCTTCCTCCTTTGTAGCAACACTATGCCACTTGGCCTACTCCAGCGCTGGTACGAAGACTTCTTCGTGCCGGGCTGAGAAGAATAATTATTCAAGTGGACATTCCAGGAAGTGTCACAATTTTTAATGTGATACCACATGAAGAGACCCTTCATCTTATTCTGGCCTTAATAACGTGCCATAGAGATATTCTCTACAACTCTTTTGGGCTGCCTCGCTCAGCCAATGGTACTTTTGAAATAATGTTTTTAACAGGCCTCGTTATATTGGAACAGCTTTCAATACACGTCACCGCAAAAATTTTGTTCCGCGCTGAACCAGCGACCAGTACACATCGTGCTCCGCACAGGCTCAGAACGTTTCAACTTGAAGCACTGCAGTATCAGTGACTTAAAGTTTGTGTTCCAACCAATTGACTAACATCACAAGTGTAGTGGATTCATCTAAAGTTGTGCTACTGATTTTTTAATATAAATAGCAGTTTTCAACCACCAAGCTCTGACCTAGGTCAGAGCATAGGGGGAGCCATGGCGCTCCTCTACAACACAGCCGAAATGGAAGTCACCTACAGCAACAACTAACACGGGGATCATCACGTCTTCGCAGATTCATCAGGCAGCTCCCTCATTCACATCAATGGACCCAGCCAGAACACGCAGGCAACAATCCCCGAACATGGAAACGGTACCGCAACTATCGACCCAACAAGGCTCCAGTAAGGTCAGTCATATCGACGCGGCCAGCGGCCAGCCTCGAGGCCAAGCAAGCCACGACTTCGCCAGCACCAAAAGCAGTGATAAGACCAGTAACAGTGCAAAACGAGGCCATGGTGACAGTATCCCCTTAGGCGGTCCATCAAAAAAAAAACATCCAGTGGTAGTGAATATAATGTACCTGTTAGTAATAGATATGCTCCCCTTGAAATAATAGTGACCAAGACAAAAGATTTAACTATCTAGACGACGAGGAAACACACGAAGTCGAGAATATAAAAATACCCCCCATATTTGTGAAAGATATTCCGAACATTAATAACTTCAACAAAGGGATTAAAAAGCAAATTACCACCCAATTCACCTCAGATACGGTTGCTGAAATTGCTTCTGAACTTGTTAGCGCTACCCCAATTATTTATGTGGCAAATTATCACATAGTGACCGTGATTGCTTCAGAAAAAGCCATGGAAGAATGTAGTAGCAGTTTCTGGCATAAAAAGTTTCATGTTCTCACTGGTGAAAAGAAGTAATCGCGTGTAAGAAAAATGCACTATCTACAAAAAAGCATGCTATCAATAAATATTTGTTATCATGTTTTTATCAGTCTAGTATTATGTATTGTGTCCATTTATATCCTCGTATGGTTACCACAATTGCCATTCAGCAAATACGGTAACATTTGCTGAAATTATAGTTTTTATAGTTATTTGAATGATTTTTTCGGCAAGCGGATAGTAAATGCCCTGCACGTGACCCTGAACTGATGTTTTCGTGGTTGTGTTTACCTGAAACTATAGATTTGTGTACGAGGCTTTCAGAAAAAAATAATACACGCTTGCTGCACCCGCAGTTGGGCTGGTAATCTTATCTGAATAGAAGTCTTTGTTAATGAGGTAATATTCACCTGTCCCGCACGTGACCATATATTTTTTTTTTTGCTTTTACTCAAAAAATTACAAAGATATAACAACTTTCTATATGTCAAAAAATAAGTCACAGTTTGCTTTTTGTTTCACTCGTTATTCAGAAAAATATAACTATTTACTAAATTTTTATGCTGTAACAACTAAATAGAAAATGCGTACAAATGTCCCACACGTGACCGTGGAATGCTCCATAAAGGAATACAAATCGCATGCATCATTGAAACGCACCTCAGTGCAGAGAAGACATTCAACATATCAGGATTTAACGTAATAAGAAAAACAGAGAAGATCAAAAAGGCGGAGGAGTACTCATACTCGTTGAAAAATCAATTCCATATATGATAACAAGCACACCTCACACACCAGGGTTAGAAACAATTGCTATTAAAATCCCTATAAATAATAGAATTATAACCATAATGCTATATGCTTGCTCCATCTGGACAAATGCTGCACCATCCAATGTAAATAAAATACAAATATTACAGAACAGATTCCTCAGAATAATCACCAACACCCCATGGTTCATTTCAAACCATCAACTCCATTGTGAATTAAATATAAACTCAATCATCCATCAAATAGCATGCCTATCCAATAATTTCTACTCTAACATAAACTCAATACAATTTAGCCTCAACAAACAACAGACAGACCAGAATAAACAATCGATACCCGTTCGATTACTTCCTAAAAATATTCTCAGACAATTGTGATCTGCAGATACTCTTACGAGTAATCTACCCCATTGTAGTAGCAATAGTATAACTAGGTTAAGCATAGTTTAAGTTAGTAGTAAGTCATCAATACATATGAAAGAGTGTTATTCTGATCTATGTACAACCCAACAAGCAATAAATAAATTAAAAAAAATTTTAAAAATCGCAAAAATTGCAAAGTGACTATTTACAATTTTTTGATGGACAATACCAGACTGATGTGGTAAAGTTACTTTTGTAACCCTTGAAGTTGATGGACCAAATTACATTTTCCTGTTATCAGAAGAAATAATTATGAGAATAAATTTTTAATACTGATTTCAAGGGAATTAAATTTTTTTTCTGTTGTTTTGTGCCATATTTTATCAATGTCAATTCATTGGATTAATTGATATTAATCTTCACTATAAAACAAAAAAATATAATAAATAGAAATATAATTTTTATTTCCAGAACTCAGAGAAATAGTACTGATATTATTTGAAGAAAATTTTGAGTAAATT
This sequence comes from Acheta domesticus, assembly GCA_031308135.1. Taxonomy (NCBI): domain Eukaryota; kingdom Metazoa; phylum Arthropoda; class Insecta; order Orthoptera; family Gryllidae; genus Acheta; species Acheta domesticus. The sequence goes on along the minus strand of JAHLJT010009114.1, from coordinate 30,313 downwards.
TTTATGAATAAAAATATTATATAAAAATACAGTGCAGTTTTCAAGTTAGCAAGAAAACACATCTAAAACAGATAAACATTTGTGTTAAAATTTTCTTAAATTATTTGAATTTAACTTTGTATTGTGATACAATATGTGGCGACAAGCCTAAATTTATTATGTGCAATGCTTAAACATAGCACATACATAAGTGGATTAACAGGACTAAGCAAATGCTTAGTCTTCTTGTATTTGGGGACCATAGTTTAAATATTTTAAACTAGTTCAAAAAAATTATTAGCTGTAAATATTTTTTAATCGCGAAGTTTGCAGCCTAGTTTACTTTTTGATATACTGAATGTCAATACTTCAGTATTATAAGAGGCTTCTTAGTTTTGTCATGCATAGGGTGCGACAAAATAGTATTCTAACCCTGAGTACAGATAATTCAGTGGTAAGAAACCAAAAGGTGATATCTACTGTGTTAAAACAACAAATTTATATTAGGTTGTAAAAGAGGAATAACCATACTTGTTATTTTTTACCATTACCATTTGTTCTATTGTTCATTAAGTTCAGATTGTTTCTCTCTTTGATGATCTAATGAGGGCTACTTATTCATTTTGATTTATTGTTTTATAACTGTGTTATGAATTTGTGAGGCATGTGACAACAGACATATGAGAACCTTTTGTTACTATGCTGGGTGTGAAATTAGATGGGGTCTCCTAAGACCCCAAGTGAAAACCACTAAAATTTGAATTTAAATAGTGAACGATGATGTGTTGAGACGTCATCTAATTTCAGATTTTATCCATCATAGTCCACAATGAAAATTGTGTGCCAGAAACAAAGTGGTATTTGTATTAGGATGTAAGAATGTATTAAGATATTCTTTGTATTAGGAACCCACCACAATACAGACGTTTTATTTATTTCCTTTCTTTACATCACTTTGTTTCAGTAAACTCTTATTATTATTCCTTAAAAAGATGTACCATTGTTTTTTAAGAGGTACTAACTCACACTATAAATTGTTTTGTGTTGTTCACATGTGACCCTTTCTGAGAGGTAGATTGTATTGCAAAGTGCAATGATCTAAATAAAGAATTATCATCAGGTTTATAAAGCGATTTTATGATTTATTACATTTATAACTTACTTATGCAGTTCAATTTGTTGTGGAGTAATTTTTCTTCTTAATGATAGCATTCTGCCCGGAGACTTCTAGTTGTACTAAGTTGAATTTGTTGTCCCAAATGTTAATTGCAAAAGAAAACGTGAATATGTAACAATTTTGTTGGATAAAAATGATAAAAAAATTGTCTTAATAACTGTGTAAACTATGTTCTACATTAAAAAGTGAATTTTGAAAGACTTGTGCCTTTAAATTTCTTTGACCCACCAAAGTAAAAATGCTACTCTATTGTACCACAATAGGTACAAGGTTAAACTATAGCATTTCTGCAATATTTTATTTTCCATGTTTCTGAATAGCTTGTGGCCTGAATCAATAAGTGTATTACCAAAATTGTTGTACAATAATTTATTAAAAATTTGACATCAAATTAAAAATGTAGGGATGTAGTGTCCCCATCGCTCTGTACACCCTTACTAGTGGGTGGGGAATGCAGCAATTAGCGTAGTTTTCTCCTACATAGAAAGGAGAGGCTGACTGCTGTCCATAATTGTAAGATATTTCTTTTACCTAAAATCCTTTCCTGAACCCCGGGAGCCAATGTGTGGATTGACTAGCTCTAAGGCTTCAATTTTCCTATTCTTAGCTGTAGCCTTTCCATTCTTTTCCTCTTCAGAAGCAGAAGTGCTTCAAACAGGGGTAGACTGAATACCAGAGTCCTGGAAGACAGTCAATCTAAGAGAAAAATACCCATTCCTCCTGGAAGGCGGATTAAGGCATGGGGCTAGAATCCCCATACTAGAAAAATACAAAAAGCCACTCAAACTCTCAATGGAAATGAATCTCAGATTTACTCACGATGTCAACAAAGGCAAGGAAAATGGTCTATGAAGTTGGGGTACCTGAGTTTTCAAGGTTTAAGCACTAAAGTTAATGAAGTTTTTAATGCAATAGAGGCATTTAATATGGACATCATAGTGTTGAGTGAAACAAAAACGAAGGGAAATAGAAATGAAATAAAAGGAAATCATGTTCACTCTTTTAGTGGAGTTGGAGAAGAAAAGCAAGCAAGACCAGGAGTGTCCATTGCTATACACCAATGATGAGAGAAAAACATTCATAGCTGGGAAGCAACAGTTAAGACAATAACATGTCTCGATCTTGTACTAAGAGGATATAATGTTTTCATTATAGTAATTTATGCTCCAATGGATAATCCAAATGCAGAAAAAGATATGTTTTTAGAAAAACTGATTACGCTGTTTGATTCGATAAGAAGTCGCAAAAAAGTGGTGCTTCTAGATGATTTTAACAGAAGAGTTGGAAAAAAATAGCACATAATTTTGTGGGTCGATATAGTGAAAATGTAGTAAATGACAATGGAGAAAGACTGATAAAGACATGTGAACTGTATGATTTTAAAATATTGATTGGCTATTTTCCACATAAAGATATATATAAATTCATGTGGACCCAGCCCACTTGAAAATTGCAGTCAATAACTGACTACATAATTACTAAACAAATGTCAACAATAAAATGGAGCAATATTTGGGTACAAAGAAGTGCTTCCTTTGGCCACTACTTACTAACAGGAAAAGTTTACCTTGTGTACAAACCTTACTTCAAAAGTTATGGAAACACAAACCAAATACAAAAGGTGGAAAAACGGAGGATCAGATGTGGCCAAGATATAATATTGACAGCCCTCAAGATTGCATTTTTGTACAAATTGCACATGACAGAAAAATTTAAATACATCACAATAGGAAATGCTGGAAACAAATACCAATTTTTAGAAAAACGCACTCAGAAAGCTGCTAAAGAAGCTTTGGGAGAAAGGGAAAATGTGAATATAAAAAAAAGACTTGGTGGACAGAAGATTTAAAGAACCTAGTTGAAGAAAAGAAAATATAATTTTTGAGGTGGCTTTCAACAAAGGATTTAAAAAACTAATAAAATGAAGTATTTGGTTAAGAACAAAGTCAAGAAGGCAAAAAATGTATTTTGGGAACAAAAATGTGTCAGATTAGACAAGTGCATTGGTAACAACAATTCCAGAAAGGCATGGAAAATGTTCAATTCCATGAAATCAAAAGCTACCAAAGAATGGCATTTAGTAGACCCAATTGGTATTGAAAAATGGCCAAAATTCTATGAAAATCTTTTGACTGAAAATAGAATTAAATTTCAGAGAATAGATTATGAAGTACTGTAGGTAAAATCTACCGCACCAGAGGTGTCTTTGGAAGAGGTAAAAAAAGTTTTAAGAAGTGTTAAAGAAAGTTTTAAAAATAATAAAGCACCTGGCCCTGGAGGTGCATCCATACAGCTTGTTAAACATATCCTGTTGTAGGTTTGCAATTATTACAGAAATATTCAATGGCATTTTAAAAGGAGGTTAAATGCCAGAAACATGGAAATTAGCCTTCATAAATTCAATTTACAAAAAAGATGGTAAAAAGATTGTAATAATTATAGAGGAATAAGTGTGACTTCATCTTTGGTTAGACTGGATGTGTGCTAAAACAGAATTAAAATGAAAGCGTCAGAATCAGAAGAGCAAAGTGGTTTTAGACCAGCAAGATCCTGTATTGACAATATTTTCCCTCTAAAACAACTGACACAAAAAACAATTGAGTGAAGAAGAGAACTTCACATAATCGTCATAGATCTCAAAAAGACCTATGATAATGTACCAGTAAAAGAAGTATGGAGGAGGCAATGGAAGAAAAAGGAATATCAACAATGTATGTAAATGCAGTCATACAGCTTTAAAAAGATAACAGAAGTTAAGTAAAAGTGGGAAAATGTCAATCGGACAACATCCTGGTAAGTAAAGGATTACTACAAGGCTTCTGTATGACTCCAACCTTGTTTAAGATAAATATTGACACTGTCCTAAAAGAATGGAAAAGCAAGTGTAGAAGTATGGTGTTAAAAAAAGATAATGAATCAGTGTTTAGTCTACTATTTGCAGACTACCAGGTGATAATGGGTGAAGGTGAAGAGTATGTAGCTTATACATTGAGAAAATTAGAAGAGTATGGAAAGTGAGAATTGGAAATAAATGTAAAAAAAAACTGAATATATGATGATGGGGAAACGCCCCATGATTTAGTGACTAGAATAGGAATAGTTAAGGTAATGACGGTTAACATTGTCCCAAAGAGGTGCCACAAATTTCAAAAAAATGTAAGTACCTTCTGTGTACGAGGCAATGTGTGACCCCTGTAAGATTGCCAATTTTCTTGCTTTAAAAAGTTAATTAAATTTTTCAAATGATGGAAGCTGGGATTTCAATATTTTGAAGAAATATTGTACTTGTCAAAATAATTATTGTGAAGATTGATGCAACAAAGTAGAACTTTAAAAGAAACAAAGATGTGGCAATGTTACTATTACCTTAAAGGTAATACATAATATAAGTATTTGGGAGTCACACTAAACACAGGAGGTAGAGAAGAACAGGATGTGAAAAATAAAAATATAAGAGGAAAAATTGTCACAAGAGAGTTGAATCCAGTGGTGTGGAACTCTATTATTTCAATAAACACAAAGAAACGCATTTATAGCTCCTTCATAGGGAGTACAGAACACACTGGACCAGATGTCTGGACACTAACAAAAATATTAGAGATAAATGTCAAGCAACAGAAATTATGTTTTGGTGAAGATGTTAACTTTCTCTATTAGACTTTATAAGAAATTATTAAATAAGAAATAAAATGAAAGTGCAAACAACCTTTAACAAGACAATTGAAATGAAATGACTAAAATATTATGGACATATGAGATGGTTGAAATTCGATAGACTTCCACAAAAAGTTTGGGAATGGATACCCAATCAAAGAAGATACAAGTGAAGACCGAGAAGGACATGGAACATGGCGATAACTGAAACCATGGGAAAAAGAGAAATGGAGGAAAAAGAGATATGGAATTAATAGGCACAGAAATTGGGACACAGAAAACAGCCAAAGCTGTAAAAAAAAATGAGAGATCAGATTAAAAATGCTTTATACTTAAATAGGTGTTCTGAGGCGGCCTGTATTAATAAGAGTGCAGTGTCCTTTCAACTGAATAATCTCAGTACCAAAATATCTAGATCTTGGTAACTCTGCTTTTGCACCAAATTAATAAGTTTCTTGAAGCTTTTATGTATACATCGACTAAATATTAGCATTCACGTTGCTCAAGCTTAGGAGTACTATCAGTACTATCTAATTTTTACTGTCATTAGCCAGAGACCATTTACTAAGTCACACAAGGGTGTCATTACAATAGAGCAGCACTAATACTGAAATTAATTTCATTAGCCAGAGCTTAGAACCAATTCTTTACAGTCTTAATATTTCTTCTTCATTATGTTTCAGGAGGGAGTTTAGGGAAAGTGTATCAGAATTGAATAAAGAAGAGCCGTGTTTCTGACTGCTGAGAGAATTATGAGCTAGGTATTTTCTGTCATTGCACATGTACCCCTCATTAAAATTAATGTTTGTCACAATATTTTCACTTTCATATTCAATTTCATGTAGGTAGTTGGCCACTTCCAGAACAATCCAGTTTTTTCCATTGGACAGACAACAGCAGCTTGTTCTGTAATCTGAGTTACTTTACTGGTTTACATTGCTTTAGAATTAGGAACTAAATGAAAATTTTTTTTGTTTAAAATATAGTTACTGAACTGTTCTTGAGGCTTGATGTTATTCCTTAGAGTTTGTTATTCATTGACTTCCCAGTCTATTTGTCTCTTATTGTCTTTGGATGGCATCATAACTTCCCATAATTTCACCCCTGTAATATTGAAACTCTCATAACTGCTGAGGAAGGGAAACAATATCATCCAAATATGCTGGATACTACTTTTATTTCAAATTGTGTCAAACATACATTGGAGGTACTAAAAGCTCAGAAGCATGGAGAATATTGAGAAATATGACATCATACGTCAAGAGTAATTGTAGGATTCAATTAAGAGGAATACCTTGGATACAGGGAGAATTTGTTTTAAAGATTTATTAATGGAAAATAGACAAACAATTTCCCAAATAATATGATTGAACAAGATAGAAATGAAAGGGAATATTTACATCTGAATATGAATATACTGGAATGAGCTTCGAAATGTATGAAGAATGGAAAATCTGCTGGAGTGAGAAGAATAAATACAGAATTGATGAAATGTGGAACTAAGAAACTATTGGAATTAATACGGGGTCTGAATGAAATAGGTTGAAATGGGGAAGATGTACCTTTGGACTAGAAAAATCTAATAGCACTTATTCATAAAAAGGGAAAAAGAGATGTTTGTAAAAATTATCAATTTATTACACTTTTATGTACATTCAGTCGACAAGATACTTCAATATTTTTTACAAGAGGATATTAAGAAAACTGAATGTGAATTTCAGGCGGGATTTTCAACAGGGAGATAGATCATTAATAGACAATATATTTGTAGTGAAACAAATGTTAGAAAAATATAATGCTGTTGGGAATCAGACACATTTTGTATTTATAGATTTAAAGAAAAGCTTATGATAGTGCTCCATTGGCTAAATTGTAGGAAGTATTAAAAGAAATAAATATTAATATTAAGATAGTAATTACTTTAAGAAATATATATCACTGAGCAATTGTCCAAGTTAAGTTAGGTATGCCCATTTCGGATAAAATATATATTATGAAAGGTGTGAGACTTCAACATTATTTAAGTTATATTTCAGCAAGCGATAGAAAATTGGAAAAAAAGTGTTGGAATGGGAATACCAATTGGTAATATTTGTTACATATTTATTTACTATTTGCTGATGATCAAATGATTATTGGACAGGATGAGGAAGATGTAAATTATATGTTTAGAAAACTAGAAAATGAATACTATAAATGTGGTTTGAAAATAAATTTTGAGAAAACATTTTATATGAATAATAAAAAATCTACTACAATATTGAATGACAGAGAAGGACTTACTCACAGATGTCAGGAATTTCTTTATTTAGGGATGAAAATTACTGAAGATTGTCGTGAACAAGAAAATATCAGACACAAAATTAATAAAGGTAGAATAATTTCTATGTTAAATGGTATTTTATGGACAAAAGTATTTCAAATAAAAATAAAATTTTAAGTTATAAAACAATAGTACAAAGTGTAGTGACATGAAGTGGAAACCTGGAAATTGAATCAAAGTTAAGGAAATAAATTTCTGCCCACAGAAATGAATATTTTAAGAAGAGCTGTACGATTAACAATTAAGGACAAAATACAAAATGTAAAATTGCTGATTCAACCTATTAAACACAAACTTCCTTCAGCAGGTCTCTGAGCTTCCCCCTTCACCAGTTATTAATAGTCATGGTGGAAATTTGAATAAGGTCAAACATAGACTTAGACAAAATTTAAAATCATGAATCACAATTATGGTAAGTTTGTGATAATATTTTTAATACCGTAAACTGGGGTAGTTTGTGCCACTTCAGAATGATTTGAGTAAATATCTTGTTTATTTTTCCATTAATTAACAAAGATACAGTAGTATAAGAAATTTAAAAACAAGCTTTGTCTCATTTAAGTGGTGATAATTATTGTAACAAATGTTTTTTGAAAAAAAAAAATGTTATCTAATCGTGGCATAAAGTCACCTCATAGGATGGAGGGTCTTTAAGCCAGTACATTTATTGCGTGTCACCAGTGCTGCACAATGCATGTTAGTATCCCCCCTTCTTCATGATTGCTTTGTAGCAATGAATGAATCAAACAATAGCAAAAAGTTTAAAAACTTGATTTAATGAATATTTCTAAGTTATTAAATAGACATTATTAAGTAAACATTTTGATATTGGTAATAACAGAATGCGTATCATTTCCCTCTAATGCTTTTGAGCTCAGGATTAGCAAAGGTCCTCTTTTCAATTATTACTCAGGGTTTTGAATTTTCTGGAATTTTTCTTCATATCTGCTAAAAAATTCATCCCTAGCCATTTCCAAAACCCTTTAGATTTCTGCAAGACATTTCAACAGCTCTCCTTCATACTGCACCATTACAAAATTCTCCTACTGTTATGGATTGAGAAGATAATGAATTGTGAGTGTTATTACTGAAGGAATCATTACTACATCAATCGTTAATCACACAACTTCCTATTTTCACAAGAAACTAAATGTATAATTGATCTCATTTAAAGAGAAAAGTCAAAAACTTGAAAATATTGCATTGAATATTCAAGAACTATTGGCACAAAGACACTTCTTCATTTTCCATCAGTTTATTTCTCTCTCAAATACAAAAAACTAAGAAAGTCAGAGAGTAGATGCTATAGCACTAGCTTAATGAATAATACTGTAAAGGAGTGTGCTTACTTTGTTCTCCTTGAAGGTACTGTACTCTGAGTAGCAACACAAATTTTGAGAGGTAATCATGCACAACAACAATTGATGAAATATTAAGAACTAAAAAACACGTGATCACAGTTATAAGAATGTTCCTAAATGGTGTAATAGGTAGTACCACTCATCAGGTGAATTTTGTATCCACCAATGATTCAGGTAGACACAACCCAACATTTTTTTTAAGGCAATAGTTTTCAAAAAGAAAGTTTTCAAAAAAAGTTTTCACAAAGTCATCTACATGGTTCAGAATGAATTCTAAATATTCTGAAGAATTATCAGAAAAATTGGATTTGCCAGTATAAACTTTTTCAATTCATAGTTTCTTTGTCTCTTATTAATCTTAAGTGTGAAATTATTATTGTATTTTTCAATTTATGTTAAAAAATCTTTTTTTCATATATGTTGCACATTCATGACGAATTTATAATCTTTCACATCTGAGCTTTTGTTATGAATGATATGAATGTTTTTCTTGTCCTGTCACGTGTTATTTCAGTAAAAATATTTTGTAGCAACTTAAATGCTATTGCATTATTTTACCTTTCTTCTATTTATATTATCCTTATAAAAAAAGGGAGTTCCTCACAATTGTAAGAGTGAGGTATATTGGTGTGACAAAGTTTTGAAGATCCAAAACTGTTGTTGAGCCATTCCACGTCAAATCACACAAAAAAGACCTAGATATTTGTCCACATTTTTAATTATTTTCTCATTTTTTCTACTTCTGAGTACTTTTTTTTTTTTTTATTTAATTTTATTTTATGTCGCTTTTTAACTACTATGGTCATTAGCGACATCATTACAGATTTACATTAGAGAAATTTTTACATGTCTTTTATACATTCAATTAATCTTCAGTCATTAATACATTGAAATTTGGACTTAATATTTACATTTCACATTATCTATATTTTAAGTTACATATGGAAAATATTGTCTTTATGACATTCAATAAATTATCAGTTATCAGTAACGTTACATTTGTATTACATAGTTACATATCTCTCATAATTTAGTATAGTCTGTATTTATGCCTTCAATTAGTCACCAAACAATCGTTAACATACTTATATTTTACAATACATATATAAATTTGTATTTTGATTTCCATTGGAATATGATTTGTATCATTAATACTTTAGTTAGCAATCAGACAGTTTACATGCTTACATTAATTCTCTTTACATATACATTTTGTATTTACATTACATATTGCTTATTACATCAGAGAAATTTTTATGGGTCACATATACATTCAATTATCGTCAGACATTAATACATTGAAATTTGCACTAAATATTTACAATACTCATGAGCTATATTTTAAATTACATAATGGAAATATTTCCTGTATGTGTCTTGCTTACATTCCATAAAATACCAGTTATTAGTATCGTTACATTTATATTACATAACTTACATTTACAATACATATATAAATTGTATTTGGATTCCATTAGGGATATGATTTAAATCATTAATACTTTGGTTAGTAGTCAAACAGTTTCCATATTTACATTAACCAATTTACATATACAATTTGTATTCATATTATATTATTTATTCCATCTTATATGGAGTTGTACTTATTTATTAACTTCAGGAAAACTATTGTCTGTCTACATCCAACTTTGGTATTTAAACAGTCTCTAATACTTTTGGGCAGTTCAGATTGGTCTCTTTCAGTTTTTAATTCTTGGCAGTATACAAGAAGGTGCTTGACTGTCCAAGCTTCACCACATTTTTCACATAAGTTTCTCTGTTTTATTGTAATTAAATGGATATGTGTCAGATTTGTATGCCCTATTCTCAACCTGGCTATTGTCACTTGTTCCCTTCTAGATGTTGGCACTATAACAGACTTCTCAAAGGTTGATTGTATTATTTCCTGTAGTTTATTAGAGTCGATGTTTCTCCAGTGGGAATCCCAAAATTCTTTGATTTTAATCTTAATATATCGTTTAACTTCTTCTTGTGGAGATCTTATTGTGTTGTTTAAAGGTTCGTTAATTGCATTTTTGGCTTCTTTGTCGGCTTCTTCATTACCTTGAATTCCCTGATGGCTTGGTATCCACACTAGTGCTATAGTATAATTGTTAGTAATTAGCCAAGTAATTAATTCTCTAATTTCCTTAATTAGTAGATTTGAGTTATTGGTGTTTGTTATGGCTAAAAGTGCTGATTTAGAATCTGAGAAAATTACATGTTTAGTTTCTATTCTATTGTTTCTTATTATTTGTAAGGATTGAAAAATAGCTATCGCTTCACAGGTATATATAGAGAGGGTGTCATGTAATCTGAATCTGTATGTTTTATTATTTGTTACTATTGCACATCCTCTTCTCCCATTCATTGCTGATCCATCTGTGTAATAGGATTTGTAATCATCGTACTTTGTTTTCATTTCTAAAAATAAACTTCTAAATATTCCTTTGGGGGTGGTACTCTTCTCATATACTGCTAGATCCATATTTACTTTTATTGTGATGTTATTCCAGGGTGGTAATGTAGGCTTCTTTTTAGGTAGTAGTGAGGGGATGGTCATATTCAGCTCTTTAGTATAAAGAGATGCTCTAATATATAATGGCTTTGGTAATCCTGGATGTGCTAGATATTCTGCTTCTGTGGTATTTCTTTTCCAAGGGTATTTATGAGTATTTTGATTATTTACCAACATCTTGTTTGCATATAGAATTATTTGTTCTTTTCTTCTTAGCTTAAGTGGTATCATGTTAGTCTCAACCAATATACTGATCGTTGGACTTGTCCTAAATGCACCAATACAGAGTCGTAGTGCAGTATTTTGTATAGTTTCTAATTTATTAATTAGGTCTCTTCCAGCTGAGTCATACAATATGCATCCATAATCTAATTTTGATCTTATTATGGCTTGGTATGTTTGTATAAGGCATTTTCTATCAGAGCCCCACTGTAATGCAGATAGGGCTTTTATGGTGTTAATTCGTCTAAAACATTCAGTTCTTAACTTTTCAATATGGATCTTCCATTTCATTTTGCTGTCAAAGGTCATTCCTAATATTTTAATAGCTGGAACACTTCTGATAATATTGTCATCCAACTTTAGAGTTACCCTTTTTTCTTCTTTTTTCCTAGAGAATATTATATATTCAGTCTTTGTTTTAGAAAATTTAAAACCAGTGTTGTCAGACCACTTTTGGAGGTTGTTGAGTGTGTTTTGAATAAGTCTGGCTGTGTGCTGAATATTTTTTCCAGTGCAGATTATGGTTAAATCATCTGCAAATAAAAATCCCTTAACCGGTTTGTGGATTGTTTGAAGCACTTCATTAATACTGATCAGAAACAGAATAACGCTTAACACAGAACCTTGAGGCAGACCATTTTCTATTTGCACTGGTTTAGAGAGGGTTTTATTGATTCTGACTCTAATACTTCTGTTGCTCAAAAAGTTCTTAATAAATGCTAAAATATTTCCTTTTAGATTAAGATTCTCTATTATTTTAAGTACTCTATGTTTCCAGACCATTTCATAAGCCTTCTCTATATCAATGGCAACTGCAATTACATGACTTTTGTTTAAAAAGGCTTCACATATCTCCGCTTCTACATTTATTAAATAATCCATTGTTGAATGTGATTCCCTAAAACCAAATTGGAGAGGTGCTAGAATATTATGTGCCTCCAGATACCATCTAATTCTTCTACTGATAATTTTCTCCATGATTTTACACATATTGCAGGTAAGTGATATAGGTCTGTAGTTGGAAGGTGAACTTGGCACTTTGTCAGGTTTTAGAATGGGGATTACAGTAGCTTCTCTCCACGTATCTGGAAATTCCTGTCTTTTCCATATAAAATTATATATTGCTAATAGGTATTTTAGGGCTTTGTCTGTAAGTTGTTTTATCATTACATTAGGTATATAGTCTGGACCGGGGCTTGAATTATTTAATTGGGAGAGTACTAAATCTAGTTCATATCTTTTAATTTCTGTATTTATGTTGTTTGTATTATCTTCTGTATTGTAATTGTTATTTTTTTCTTCCAATTCCTTATAAATTAAGAATTTTTTATTATAGTTGTTGGAATTTGAATTTTCTGCAAAGTTTGCTGCTAGGAGATCTGAATTGTGTGAGGGTTCCATATGGAATTTACCCTCAGCATCTTCCAATACAATTTTATCTGATTTGTACTGACCATTTTTTAAATTATTTATTTTCTTCCAAATTGTTGCAATAGGTGCTTGTGGTGTTAATTCTGATACAAAATTTTGCCAGGATGCCTTCTTACTCTCTTTATATATTCTTCTCGCTAGTGCTCTCTTCTGTTTATATTGAATTTTGTACACTAAATCTGGGTCATTATGTGCATTCTTTTTGTACCTTCGCTGTGCCCTCTTTGCTTCTAGTGTTGCTTGAGCACAATCTTTGTTCCACCATGGTACACATTTCTTTTTGGGGATATCAGATGATTTGGGGATTGCTCTATTTGCTGCTTTAATAATGAGATCAGAAAATGTTTTTATGAGACCATTTGCGGATATATTTGTGGTACTATCTGATAAGTCTGGCATCTCAAGAAGTGATTTATCTATTTCTTCTTTAAATGATTTCCAATTTGCTTTGTCAAATATCCACCTTCCTGTTAATGGAATGTTGTTTTGTGATGAAGGTGCCTCAGCGATTTTAATTTTTATTGGGAAATGGTCACTGTCATATAAATATTTCAGAGCATTCCACTCTAATGATGGGGCTATTTCATTTGATGCTATAGAGAGGTCAATATTACTTGTGTGGCCATTGCTGCTATTGAAATGAGTAGGTTGGTATGAATTCAGGAGAATGAGGTTTTCTTCTTTTTCCAACCAACCTGCTATTATATTTCCTCTTAGGTCATTTTTTTTGGATCCCCAGTACATATGGTGGCTATTAAAGTCTCCTAGCACGACAAATGGTTTTGGAAGTTGATTCGTCAGATTGATTAATTCTTCCTCATTAAAACTGTAGCTATTTGGTAAATATACATTGCAAATTGTCAATTTATAAGGGACTTTTATCTTGATAGCTACTGCTTCTATATGTGTATTCAATGAAATTTCTTCAGGTAAGGTATATGCTAAGGCAAATATTGCTACTCCTCCACTAGCTATTCTTGAATGATTTCTGTTTTTGTGGAAGTTGCAATATCCTCTGATCTGAGCACAGTGATCATTGGAGAAATTTGTTTCCTGAATGCATAAACATATTGGATTAAATTTGTTTATTATTACTTTGATGTTTTCTAGTCTTCTATAGAATCCGTTTATGTTCCATTGTATTATTTCCATTAATTAGATTTTTTAATGGAGAGAAGAGCTGGCTGAAGGTTGACTCGTTGTCTCTTTGTTGTTTTTCCTTAATTGTTGTAATTTTTTTGAAAGGCGAGTACATTTGTTTTTCATTTGTGGGCTCATTTTGCCATGTAAATCTCTGCACATTCTGATTAAATCTTCAGTTTTATCTGTATACTCATCTACTATTTGTTTTATATTTTGGTTTCCTTTTGTTCTGTCTAAGAGGCTACTGAATTGGTCTAAATTTAGAGGATAAAGTTTCTCTTCATTGGTTGAGTTTATTTCTTTTCCAATTTCTTCCCACACTTGTTCTTCTGTCCTGTTGTCAGTGTTTCTTGTTCTTTTTTCCTTTCTTCCCTGTATTGTTTCCTTCACTTCATCACCTGATAAATTACTAAGTTGCATCTCTTCTATATTATGACTTTCATCATTCGAGTCATTAGCATCATCAATTTCTTCACCATCAGATCTTTGATCATTGTTTTTTGCTCTTTTTTTCTTTTTTGGTTTAATCTTCTCATCTGTCTCCACTTTTAAGGTAATTTCTTGTAAGTCAGTAGTTGGGTTTTGTAGTTCTATTTCTTCATCATCAGTTTCGTTGGGTGAGAACACTGTAATTGTAGATACCTGTGAATTGGTTGATGAGTGGACTCTTTTTGTTCCTTTAAAAATGTCTTTTGGTACTTTATTGTCTTTGTTCTCTGGTAGACAATTCATTTCTTGATCTTGACTGTAGGTTTCTTCAGAGACAGTTTCCATTTCATTATTTTGGGTTTTCTCTTGTATATTATCATTGTATAATGCACCATTTTTTGTTCCAGATTTAGATGTTACATCAGTTACTTGAATTCTGTTGATTACAGGGAAATTTCTATCATTATGTATTAATACATTTGCATTTGTTTTATTGTCAATTATTTCCTGTGATGCTTTTGGAATAGTTTCACTTATTGAATGATCAATTTGTTCTATCCCATCTGGTGAAATGTTTTTTTTAGGGCACTGATTAGCTAAATGACCTGCTTGACTACATATGAAGCAACACACATTGTCTGTTGAAAAATAAATTCTATATGTTGTATCTTCAAAGAATATAGGTGTTGATGTAGGCAATTTATCAATATCATTTGGATCTATAAACACCTGCCTTCGAAAGCTCATAATGTGGGAATATCCAGGGTCACTGATCCCAGCTTTTATAAATGATATTTTAGAACTAGTTTTTATATTTAATTTGGAAAGTTCAGCTTCAATTACACTGTGTGGAACAACAGGGCATACATTGGAGATGATCACTCTTCGTTGTTTATTGATTAAGGGTCTCAGTCCTAGTTCAAAATTGTTTATTTTTATTGTACTATGGTTATCTGTGAGTTTCTTAGCTACGATTTTACTACTCAAAAATACACAGATTCTATTGTTTGCAATTCGTGATACGAATCTTATATCATTTGGTGAAATAATTGTTGCCAATTTTCCTACATAATCTTTGATTGTCAAACCATCTTGTTTTTCAATAACTATCGCCTGTTCTTTTGAAGGGAACATTTCTAGAGATGTTGCACTAGCATAGGTTTTTAACATTTTACCTTCCGGTTGTTGAACGGACATTGTATTGGGAGTCTTCCCTTCTTGAGGGAGGATAGATTCGGCTGGAAACGAACTCCTCTTGGGTAATATAAAATGTTCACCAAGATAGTAGCACGCCACCAGTCATTACAAAACAAAATCTCTCAAATCTCTTCACAATGAAAATTCACACGTGAAACTAGCACTGGTTTTTCACTAAACAGCAACCTAGCGCGGCGGCCTCGCAGATGGAGAACGCAGCGCTCACTTATGCCTTGAGCTTATCAGCGAGCGGTCGACACAACCTTTCACTACGGAGGCTCTGAGCGAACTGCCTGAGTACTTTATTTTAATATGAATCAAATACGTTAACACATGTGTTTTTATTTTTTTCTACCTTTATTATTTTCTGAAATATCAAATAATGAAATTTGCTAAATATAATGAGCATAACAAATTTTAAATATCACGTATTTTAATACTGTTCGGGGCTACTATACTCATAATGCGATATTTTATATGTGGACTGTATGATTAATGGTGATGAAGTACAGTAGTCCCGAAACCCTTTGACAGCTCATGGCATTGGCGCAGGAGTTGCAGGATACACACAAAGTAAAGTTCCAACACAAGCAAGGTTTAATTTGCAGATTTGTTGAATTGTCACTTACAGGAAGACAGTGCATAAACATAACGATTTCACTTGGCGCAATTTACATTTTGTCCCAGTAGGTTTTTTGTAGGGACCTTGTACACTGTAGTAATTACCTTAGAGTCCCGACCAGAAGCAGCCGTGAGTTACACGATTGAATTAACAATTACGGGCGTAAACTTAAGTTTACGGAGCCATCTCTCACGTAAACTTAAGTTTACGCCCGTAATTGTTAATTCAATCGTGTAACTCACGGCTGCTTTTGGTCGGCACTCTAAGGTAATTACTACAGTGTACAAGGTCCCTACAAAAAACGTACTGGGACAAAATGTAAATTGCGCCAAGTGAAATCGTTATGTTTATGCACTGTCTTCCCGTAAGTGACAATTCAACAGATCTGCAAATTAAACCTTGCTTGTGTTGGAACTTTACTTTGTGTGTATCCTGCAACTCCTGCGCCAATGCCATGAGCTGTCAAAGGGTTTCGGGACTACTGTACTTCATCACCATTAATCATACAGTAGTGTCGCAAGAGCGACAGATACAATTTAGATGCTTACTGCCACGATTGAATTAATTAATGTGTGCGAGCTGTTTTGCAGTTCAAGTTGCACGATTATACATTATTTTACATGCTTCAGAACGGAGCCATCTCTCACGGTGTCTTTCAGTGGACTAAACCTTTTCGGTTGGGCGACAGACGTTAGGAATGGGCTCACTCGCTCGGCAGAGGTGGGGTTGGCGATGACTAATTATAGATTGCAGTTTGATTTTGTCTGGAACATTCTGGTCTTCGTCCGTTGCTTGTCTGCAACGGACGGAGGGGGCAGAGATAGCGAGGCGCGCACGTGCGCGAGCAGTCTCCACCCGTTGGAGAATTCGCGGAAGAGCGGATGGGAAGGCGATGGCGTGATTTCGCCGGCTCAACGGCCGCGCTCCCGCCGATTACGTATCTTAACTGTTCTGCCTTGCTTTGTGAAAATAAATGTATTTTTTCCTGCTTATTGTGGGCCCGAACAAATACACTTATTATTGAATCTCTGTTGAAATTTAATTTGAACCTTAAAACATGTTTCTTTTTTGGGGATTTTGTAAAATATTTAATGTTTTGAATTTTCAATTTTTTCATTTAAATTTTGAAAATTGAATATTTTTGAAGACTCAATGAGCTACAAATGTTTAAAAAATATTTATAAACGCACTAGAGTATTGTTGACAACTCCAGGAAAATTGAAAATGGGATCTCGATAGTTTTAAACAATATTGTTTTACGAACCGTCGTGTGGTAGATTGCTCTGATAGACTCGTTTTCTGCGTTACTGGTCGTCGGATTTTTTGGATGTTGCAAAAATGTTAGTACTTCTTGATGTGCTGCAACTTCACGATTGTATTTGGGTTATTAAATGATGGGTTCCTAACTCACGTTTTGACTGACATTTTAAAATTGTCTTGTCCCTCACAACTTGCTTCAAATATAAGTAGGCCTACTGGCTCACCTTAGAATTCCTGAACTTTCGTCACAATGCACTGTTCTAATGCCTTAACGAATTTATTTTCAGTCTAGAAAAAAATCCATTTTCTTCAGCCAACTTTTTAGCCACTTTTATCATGTGGTTGGTTGCTGCGAAGTATCATTTATTTTATTAATGTAAAACTTAAAAAAAATTGTCCAAATTTGAATTTTTAACGCCGTCATCTGTTGAGAGAAATGAATCGATAAGTTTCTTACTAATACCTTCATTGTCTGATTTTTCAATGGACGCCCTGGTGAAAATTCGTGATGTGGTGGTCCGCACTGCAGCTGTGCAGCACGTGTTTTTCACTCCGTGCCCTGTTCCTGTACATACCGTACAGTGGTCCACAACTCTTGTACAGTGAGTTTGAAACCGTTTGTAATCATAAAGAACACAACGTGTACTCAGTGGCGTATCTACGGTATGGCAGTCATGACACGTGCCATGGGTGCCACTCACAAAGGGCGCTATTTAGAGTATACCCGCTAAAAAATAACAAGAACCATAACTTGAAGTATCCTGACAGGGGCGCAAATTCTATGCTTGCCATGGGCACCTGAATATCAGTGGCGTAGCGTGACTCACACGTTTGGGGATGCTCAACAATAACACACAAAATGTCACTATCAACTACTTCATCTAACAGGCGAACGCAACATAAGGCAGGTACACTGGAACTACTTCCACGATCTCGATTGCTTACGACGGTGTAGGCGCTTCCCACAAAATCCTCACAGCAGTCAGGGCTGCCGATGTATTGAAAGCAAATTATAGAATGGCTCAGCTTTAATTCTTATACGCGAATGGCAATAAGACCATTTGTTAATTTATACATTGCAGACTTAAATAATATGTAATCTATTTAAGAGATAATACAATTTCTTGGATATTAATTAAGAAATAGTAGTCAGGCACTATTTCTACAGTTTGTACCCATGACCAAGCGGGGACTCCCGGGTGAGAGAAAGATCATTTACTGACCGCCTGAAGTGTGCTGCGCTCTCGTGCACAAACGAGCTTCTTTCCGCAGTAGACGCTAGCGTAAAGCAGTCGGGTTTCTCTGGGCCAGGGGTGAAGAGGAGAGAGGGGAACCTCGCCATCTGCGCATGCGTCATTGCTCGTCGCAATCTGGCGGCAGACGCTAGAAATATTTTAGCTTCCAAGCAATCAGAGGCCAGCTTCAACAGCCCGCCGAATTAAATCATAGGAAATCAATTTAAAATTAATACAAAACGTGTTTCGCTCAACAGACCACTTGTAAGATTATCAATACAGTATTTAAGGTTCTTATATACGGGGATGCTCAGCATCTCAGCGTCCCCTGACGCTACGCCACTGCTGAATACCTAGGTACGCCTCTGCGTGTACTCTTCCACATTCTGTACACATCCGCTTCTCTTCGTTGCGGAACTTGTCTGACACTTAATGTACATTTCAAAGTCGCACACATTTCATTATACAATCGTTCATTTAAGGGCTGTTAAAATCTCGTGCAAGCTGCACACGTTCTTTACACATCCATTTCATACACACATTAATTTCTTTACGTACATCACGTAACCCGTACTAGACGAAGTAGTGCATGTGTGAAACGCAACGAGATTCGGGAACATTTCCTTTTTATTTAAAGCGACAGTGATGAGTGTTATGATAAAAGGGAATTGTTATATCGTGTTGAATGCTGGAGTATTGACAAAAGAGGACGCAAGTGTCGAGTGCTCATAATCTGAATTTTGATGTGATAGAAAGGAAAACTAAATACACACTAGGATATTCAAAGGCTTGGTGTTTACATATTGACCACACTACGAAGATTCTTAAGTGCCACCAGTTCACAGGCAATGATTTGGTCAATTTCGAAAATTGCGTGTGGATTTCAATGAAACAACAACATATATATTGCCTCAGACACGGTATGGTTGCATTTGTGTGATAAGTTATTTCTTTTTACTTATAGCAGCAAATATAATTTTCTCAGAAAGTGTAATGGTAACTAACTTGATTTTCAAGTGGTGAAGCAAAGTTCTTTTTTTGGAAGTGTGCAAATAACATTTTGTAGAATTAGTGTTCTAAAGTGTATGTGAAATAATGGAGAAAAAATCCAAATACAACAACATGCCTCTTGATATTTCTGCTTTAGTCGATTCAAGGGAGAATGTTGTTGGGAAGTTCTTCTGGCATTGAGCACCGGGCGGAATGCAGCTCTCAGCGCTTGCGTTGCGGCGAGTGGAGCCGTCGCCAAGATTGGCAGAGGCCAAGGACAGAGGGGAGAGGAGCAAGACCATTTGTGTGATTATGGAACATTATTAAAAGGTTATTACCGAAAAATATTTAAGGTGTTATCATAAATCACTCTGAATTAATTGGATTCAATAACTGTATTCATTACATTTTGAGTTTTTTTAAGTTTAGTATTAATATTTTATTCCTGATGGGTTCAACTACCAAAATGCGAAACTGATCGAATTCATTGTATGATTTAAGTTTATTCAATGCTGTGTTACTGAATTATGTTTGCAATGTCTCATTACTCCCGTTATTGTTATTCTGCTTTATTTTTGCTTGTGCAATGTAGTTCAAATTACTATCCTTACATTTTATGACATTTACTGCTCGCTCAGGTTCTTCCACGAGTTCTCTCGGCCTTGCCCAGCGCTGAAGAACGGCCTGTTGAGATTCTTAGGCGCGACTCGGAACGGCACGTATGAATTTACAATCGTTATCCGTCAGCAATCAGCCATCGTACCTTCAAAACCATCTCATTTTTCGTGCCGGTGTGTTAGTGGTTTGCTTCTCTATTGTTCCCATATTTTATAATTTTTTTTTTTGCTTTTGTATTGATTCAACGATTTCGGTTTACTGCTGTTAGAGCTTATGGTAAATAATAAAATGGATCCTGGTTCGAAATAATACATTTTCTAGTAAGGCAAGGATTGAAAAATGGCAAAATAATCTACTGAATCATTTACATATATAGATAAAACAAATAATTCCACTCACCGGAAAAAAAAACAGAGCGCGAAAATAGTACTTGAGAATTATCTTGGAGCAAGACTGCAATTTCAAGTATCTTGGTTACGATAAGGGGGGCGCCATGCGAAGCTGAGAGTTCTGAAAATATTGTTAAGTTGGCCCAACGACACAAGACGAATTGAGGAAAAGGTGAAATCTGAAGGCCGTTTCACGCGGTGCTTTGAAGGTTCCGGCAGCGCAACGCCGCGAATGATACCAAGGCCACCTGCCGCACCGGCGACGAGTTTTGCTAGTCGCTCCTGCGAGAGAGCAAAAACTCCATTGCAAGTAATTCAACTAATTCCCAGTCCACGTGCGTCTATTCAACTGTACTAACTTCGTTTCAAATCGTAACAAATAATACCATCTTTCTTCAAGATGCATCATTAAAAGTCAAAATTAGCTTTATGTAAAAAATCGCACTCAGATTTCCGTAAAGTAAACATTTCATGTAACAGCTCTACAGCATATTAGTAGCCCCATTGAGAGAAAAGCACCTCTATCCAACCAACAGGTTACACTGCCTACAATACACGTGATACCCAATGTTTTTTAACATAGTAGAAATTAAGTGGGTCTATGATCCATTGTACACAATTATACTTAATACTCCCCATAACGTCTTAATATGATTTTTCATACGTCTTGAACCTTTCGCCTTTGATGAGTGAACATTTTCTCACACGCTGTTGCGTGTGAGAAACCGTGCTGGATACTCCGGCGACTTGAGATTTGGCGATGAGCGACTTGAGGATGAGCGGGATTGACTTGAGATTTTACCAGCTTGTTCAGCACCTTTCAAAACCCCTACCTACAAATTTTTACGTGCTATGAAGCACTGCAAGTAGTGGTTTAGCGATAATTAGTATTGGGATCTTTGTTGACCTTACCGACCGCAGAACGGCGGAAATCGCTGCTCGCTGCTGGTTCTGCGGACGTTACTCAAACACCGCGCCTGCATTATCGGCCTATCGGCAAGGTCTCAGTTACATGGAGGGCAGGCGGGGTGACAAAAATGGGTGTTTACTTTGCAGGTTCAGATGGAACGAACGCGCTTGGATATTGACACCGGCTGATAGACGTCGCGTAACGTTCCTAGCGCTGCTGAAGCAACGGCTCGTCCGCTGCGGGAAGCGCGGAGGTCACGAAAGGCCCTGATACAAAATGCCTATAAAACACTATTTATAATATTCCATAGCACTTCAAAATTTGCGTCTGTAGGTTTTGCATGGTGTTCTATCAGGTGGTGAAATTTCATGTCAATCCGAGTATCCAGCACGGTGAGTGTTGCGTGTCAGTACCTAGAGGAAATATAGTATACACTAGTATGAGCTTACAGATTTACAATACGCTCAGAAAGATACCAGTAATCAAACAGGTCTTTACAGCTCCATACACTCCATTTAAAATTCCACTTAAGGTCATCACTAAAAGAAACTGGTTGCTCCTACAGCACATACATTCTTGCATTGTTTTCTTTTGTAATTTCCGAAAATTTAGCAAGTTCAGGAAAGATTGTATCTGCGATGTTTTATTGACGTATTTCGCCCTATATGAAAAAAAAACTGGGGCGTTTTTTAGGACAATTAACTACCCACACGAATACTAATCTCTATCAATAGTAAAACAAGAGCTACGGTATTGGTGGATGCAGAAACTCCGCAATTTCGAACACAAACTTGAGTTGATCAAAATTTAACGAACATTTTCCTAAATCAATAATTAAATATTACTGATTTATTTTATTAAAACAACACCCTTATTGCAGTGTATCAGAAACAAATTTGAAATAAAACTCGAACCAAACTTTCCACGACTGGAAACTTTAACATACATAATATATAGTATCTATTTCAATGTTTTAATTAGCAAAGTTACATCGTTGAAAACTAGTGTCCATTACGTATCCTTACCTGATTTTATTCACTGTCGCCAATGAATGGAGATTGATGAAACATTGCTGCTACGGAAATCACATTATTTGTAAATAAAGATATCTAATTTGAAAGAAAGACTAAAGCACCATTGCCCTGAAAATAAACGGACGGAATTTTCGTCGCACAACGGCAGCACACTTGCTTCGTCGCACGCCAGCAGTCCAATGATAAGAAGTGGAAAGAATTCCACAAGCAGATCTCCCCCCACTTCCTCCCTCTGGGCCAAACGTTACCGCTGCACAGCCGACTTCTGCGAAGGGGAGAGTGCCCCAGAGAGGCCGGTTTTACTTTCCCGCCTTACGAATACTTCGTAAGAAGACAAAGTTGTGTTATCGTGCGCCGGAAAACGTTTCCTTCGTTGAAATTGTTTCCTTCGCCGAATTATTTAATTAATCTAATGTCAGTGGAAGCGACTATAACTGTCCGCAGACAATTATAATGACCGTTTTGGTATTTGAACTTCCGCGGGTGTCTACGGACGAAAGCACCTCAGTGCGGAGCGAGAAACGGCAGCGTGCACTGACCGATGAATTTCTCATACCCAGGCGTTTGACACTTGAATTTCTCATAGTGCTCCTATTCGGTACCGGCCGCCCGCCGAGAGCCGGGTGCAATCGGTCTTGGCGCTACGGAGCGAAAACGTATGAGCCATGGCCTAAAGTGATATGAACGTGTTACGGAGATACTCTTAACTTACTACAGAAATTATGGACTGAAATATTGCTTATTAATGAAGTAATTCACTATTCTGTTGACTTTCACCACTTTTGCACAAACCGTTTCTGAAAACTGTAACTTACATTCAAATAATTAGCATGCACAATTTTCGTTTGAAATAGTTATGTCATGAAAAAATAGTGCTTTGTCATGATTTTCAACCAAGTGAGAGCAATTTTGACCTTGCACGTATCACTAAAAACGATTAAATGGCTTCTTCCTTCGAGATGCTTCTTCTGTGATGGGAGCAGATAAACAAGGATCTATTTGTAGGGAGCCCCTGGAAGCTGTTCCTTCATCCTAACTGTGACTTGCACCACAATTGCGTGCAGCGGTATGAGCAACTTGTTGGCTGTGCATTGTGCTAGCATTGTGCTGGCCTCTAGCTAAGAAATATTTAAGTTTGACTCCCACCACTTTAACCCTTGACGGAATAATGTTCAAACCATCTACCAGTGTATCTAACCCAAATCTTCCAAAATTTGACTTTCACCACTTTTGCTCCAATCGGCTCAATTGTTCTGTCTATTAATAGACTTAAATTCACTGGTCAGAATGCTCCTGCAACAGATCCCATCTCATGTAAAGTTCATTGTCATTTGTATATCTTTATCACGTTAGAGAATTTGAATAAATACG
Source organism: Acheta domesticus (assembly GCA_031308135.1). Taxonomy (NCBI): domain Eukaryota; kingdom Metazoa; phylum Arthropoda; class Insecta; order Orthoptera; family Gryllidae; genus Acheta; species Acheta domesticus. The sequence goes on along the minus strand of JAHLJT010009114.1, from coordinate 6,450 downwards.
CTTCTGTCTCCTTGACGAATATTAGAAAATCGTGTCATGTCATTGATTGATATCAGCATTACCCTTGCATTTTCCCGACCCGGAACTGTTCATACCCGAGGTTCATAAAAGCTGGCAGCAAACGTAGTCCAGATTTGCATCGCACTTGGCGCCCCAAAACATACACGAAATTCATCCTGCTGTTCATGGGTATTAGTCCATAAATGAGGACAATGCTATATCAGTTTGCCTTCGTTTTATTTCTCCATCATCGGAGCTGAATACATTTACTATATAGTTAGAAACAATGTATAAGCACTAATTATTTACAAGTATGCTGGAAGCACATATTACCAACCACAAAATATTGTGTATATATAAATTCCAAAAACGAACACATAAAAAATTAAAATACATAATCATTGGGTGTTGAGAATATTACACAAACGTAGTTATGCACTTCAGAACACTCTCAGCCACAAGAGTTGGCATAACGACCATTTCACAGGGATTACATGCTAATGGGTGAAGTGGTGTTCAAATCTGGGAGCCCAGCAGTGACTACTAAGTCAGCAATATCCGGTAAAACTTGCATCAATTACCTTCCCAAAAATCCAAAAATTATGATGCACATTCAGTACTTAACCTGGCAGTAGACGGGCCAAGTTTTGTGAGAAATTGTGGCGCGCGGGGTGCCTCAGACGCCCCACGGCAAAAATGTCAACAAAACAATTAATAACAAACTATTTTGTTTCTTAACTGAATATTTGTTTTTTCTAAGTTTTTATACACAGTTTGGAATCAAGTACAAATGAAATTTTAATTTTTAGGAATGTTCTTTTTGCAAACAACTTTCACCAAGCAGGAGCTCACGATTTTCTCCTCATCGCGTATAGGATGAAATCTCTTCTGAGCCTAAAAACAGTAAAAATTATAAGAATACAAATAATATGATGTAAACTAATTCAGAATCCAACTACATTACAATGTAAATAAAGATATACAAATAAACATACAAATATATCATAATTATATAAATATATTATAATCTATCAATAAAATATTTCTTATGAAAATATATTGTAGAACAAAATCACTTACCATGGCGTATATTTGAAAATAAAACGTCTCTCTATGCCGTCTTGCTGAAAACTACTGTGAACAGCGTGGCAGGAAGCGATAAGAAAGATTGCGCGAGGTGACCCGTTGGCCCCCACGCAGCGCGCCATCACCTTTGCGACGAAATTTCCAGGAAAGGACAAAAAGCAGTTGAAAGAGAAAGGTCGAGATATGTGCAAAAACCTTCCCTCGAAATGTATTGAGAAGCTCGCAGGATTATAAATAAAACTAAAAGTACAGTGAGCTCCGAAACAATGCTGGGGTGACTCAGGCACCCCGCGCGCCTACTGCCAGGTTAGGATATACGATACACGAGTATTAAATTGGTAACAAAACAATGGAATATTAATAAAATGAAATCTGGCAAGGTTTGCCTCTAGCATGCTTGTAATTACGTAGTGTTTATACATTGTTTCTAAGCGTGTTGTTTCTATATTCAGCCCCGATGATGTAGAAATAAAACTGCGAAACGTTGGCAACGTGATATAACATTGTCTTCATTTACGGACCAATAAACATGAACAACAGGATGGATTCTACTGCAGCTGGTCGTGAAACACAGCAGAAATCCATGCAACTGTTTGTTGCGCCGTGTCCTTTGCATTTCTACTGCCAGAGCGCGCCCCAGTTGCTGCAGTGCCCGCCGGGGGAGATACCTGGAGGCGAAGGGCAAGCAGGACTTGCAGGCGGCCTCTGATGGCCCTTGCTCTTGCGGGGAGGGACAACGCCACTGCGATATTATTTGGCCTTGCTTTTGTACAATGTCAAGGCGCTTGATTCTGAATTGAGATAAATCTGTTATATTTCTTATGAATTAAAAAAAAATGGCTAAATTTTATATCTTAGAGAACTATTCTACGATTCTTTTATGTATCAATCCAAGTAACATAATGCATCGTCCTCCACTGATTTTTAACAAATCCTGGTACTTAAAAACTGTGCCAGTGTCGTATCTGCTACACCCTTGTGGAATTCGTTCCGCTACATTACTTGTGGAACAAGTATTTCAGATGATTTCAACTATTTATTTCAAATTAAACACTTTTGTACCATTGAATGTTCATCTGCAGTAAACTCATTTTAATCAATCAATATGTATTATAGCATTATTCACGTTACATGTCTTAAGACAACTTTGAATGTCATATTTTATTTTCTGTCTAAATGAAGTTCTGTAAGAAACTGCAAACTCCCAAAGGAACATTCACGAAATGTATTGTTTCTACAAGCAGATCATTACATTTCTATTTCAATTTCCTTTTATTGTAATCCAAGTTCGTTTAACAGTGTTACTGGTTTTACTTAGGCATTGTAACCTGTCAATTATTTGAAGTCATTGTTTTGTAGGTTTCTCTTTACATTTATGAATGAGTCTCCCTAAATAAAAATCAATAATCTAAAGTCTTGATTTGTTAATAAATTTAATTATTGTTGTAATTGTTGCTGATTCATTTCCATTGCATGGTGCATTATCTCTACCACAGTTCATTTTATGGCTGCTAAAAGGCAGGTAAGTAACTAATAAGGACTAATAATAACTAAACTAATAGGAAGGTAAAATATCTATAAACAGTTCACTCTACAATTTCTCTCAATTTGCCACAGTGTAATGTCTACAAATCAGGATGCAAAAAATCACGCATAAGACAAAATAAGCATTTTCTATACTTTTATTACCTTCAGAATACAAACAACACATAGAAGAGCCACAGAACAAATAACAATGCACAACGTTTATCTGTTCATTCAGTTAAAACAAAGAAACCTGTTTTGGTCCACAAAAACGTGTTTTTTATTCACGATTTTTTTCTCTCACTGCATCAATCCATCACAGTCCCATATATATTTATAGACTTGTCTCCTGAGACAGACATAATTTTGTTGCCTTCTGGACTGAATGTGATGTCGCAAACCTAAAATATACAAGAAATTGTGAATTACGGGAAGACCTAACATTACATAAATTAATCGTGGGTATGTGAAAGCAGTTGTAAGCAAGTTGTAATTATTATGTTAGAAATTGATCAATGTAACAAAGATACCTGGGTAATTCCATGTGCAATCGGTAGAAAAATGCATGACTCTCTCCTCGATTGGTGTACAATTTTTTCACTTATTCAATGCGATGTAAAAAAGCTAGATACATTAAATTTACTGCATATGATTTACCTTTGACCTTGTTTTTATTTATACCGAAAATTAGTAAACTTTTTAGCTTTTCGGATCAATTTCAGAACAGATCGAAATCTCACGCAAAACCCAATTCTAATACAAGAAAAAATGTTTCTCCTAGTAGTGAGTAGTTCAATGAAAAGCATTTTGGCATTAATTCTCATATCATTTGTGTTTTATACCGTTTTACTTCCAAATTCAAAAGTGCAGTATTTTCAAACTGGAATTCCCCAAATACGTAAAAATTGATTTTCGAGTTTGTTGACCCAAAATATTATACAAACTCTAAATTTTCACGCAAAAAAGAATTGGCGTGTGAAACTGGAAATTTCAAAATTTATGGGTGTTTCAAGTAGAAATTGTTTTTTGTTTTTTTCATATAACTCATTTTTTAAATACTGTAGGTACATTTTTTCACAAAGCTTAAGAATTTACATTTCTAGAACAAACTTCGTTGATTATTAGTTGATGTAACACTATTGCTAATCATAGATTATGTAAATGTTACCATAATTTAAATTTGTTAATGTTTGTTAAAAATTAATATTGATCTGTACATTTCTATCACAGTTAACGTTCTGAAATTTCAGGTTGTGATCAAAGCATATAATATTTGATAGATCCTCCTTGGAAATCATGTGACCACGTGTTAAATATAGGAAACTTAACACAAAAGTATATGAAACTAATAGATCTATATTATCGATAATAGATCGGTGCTTTACCTAACCTTACCCATGTGTATGACGGTAATACGCATTCTTGAATGCGGGTTTGAGTGCATGACAGCCATAAACAATATTCACCTGGAAGGCTGGATGGCTTAACCCGAGAGAGGTGCCGTGGGGTCCCTTGTGACCCCACATATCTTTGCTTAGCTGCAGTTACCTAATTTTGCGAGTCAGAAGCTTTACGTTGCTCATACCTTTCACTACATTCTTTAGCTTTTTTTGAAAGATATAAGCACTGCAGCAGTGCTTCAGTCGTTCCGGTACATTGATAGAATGTATCAGCGTGAAGTGTATTGTTTATTTGACATAATGAATAATTTGACGAAAACTAAACTTTTTGTGCTAAATGCAGAAAACAAGTTTGTAAAGATCATCGCGATGTTTTGTGCTAACAATGTAGTTGAGTGAGAAGAGTAATAAATTGTTGACATACAGAATGTTCCTTTCCAAATTTTAGATGCAATAATTCATTATAAATATTTGCGACATCAATACAAACATCATAAATTTCGTCCTTTTTCTAAGTTATGCTGTTTGACTTACAACATTTTCAATTCATTGTTTACTTACTTTTGTGTGGGAATGTTAGAAAATGAAACTTATTAAATTTTCTGATATGTTTGTCATTCAGGAATGTGTAAATGGTGTCACTTTATAAAATTGAAGATAAATGATAATGTTGTCCTTTTTTTCAATTCCTCATATGCATGTTTGTTTATAACAGTGCGTTATGTTAATAGTACCTTATAAATGATTAATCATTATTAAAATAACCAATTTCGCACTTATTTGTTGCTAAATATTATGTTATAAAGAAATATCTTAAAAGGGTCAGAAAGGGCCTCGCGCAACCTCTAACGTAACTCCGGCAACCGCCACCTCTCTAGGGTTAAAGGAGGCACTTCAACAGGCATGGTGTAATACAAACTTACGAACATATCAACTTCTCTTCAAGTATACGACAGTTAAGAGACATCAAAACTAATGAGACTCACCATATTGTCATGCTCAGTGAATGTGTGAAGACACTCTTCTGATCTGATATCCCAAATTCGAACTGTACCATCATCGCTGCTTGAAACAAAGTGCCTGTTGTCAGGAGAGAATGCAATACCTAAGATACGTGCAGAAGATCCAAAACGAAGGCCCACAATATTGGCATTTTTACTGCGAATTTTAAAAATTCATCATTAAATACATTTATTGTTAACACTAAAATCAAATGTTCATCTTAATATATAACAATTCTTCAATTTCTTACATTTCATGAATTGTAATGTGTCCCATATTCGATCCACTCAACAAAAATTTGGAGTCTGTTGAGTAACACAATGAAAGAATACTGAAACCAATACCTAATACACAATAACATTTACTGCAGGCGAACGTTGATGTAAATTACAAATAATCACTGAATATGCTTTATGTACTAACCTCTTTTTATATACACTTCTCGCCCGGACAATGTATCAAAAACCTGAAGTAGACCTGTTTGAGTTCCACAGGCAATATATTTTCCGTCAGAACTCTGGAAAGGATTGTGAAATGAATTCAGTTCCAATCATTTCTATTTTTAATTAAAATTTAGTTCACTTACCATAACGGCGCAGCTAATAAATGACTCTTTTGGATAAATCATTAATTTTTCTTCAGTTTCTTCAGATGCTATGTTAGATATGTACACTGTTCCAGAGAATCTTCCAAACACAAACAGGTTGTCATCTGGAGTAAATGATGCGCCAAACAGATCACTTATTTCAAGATCAATGGTTGTTATTTTTTGGGCCAATTCTATATCCCACAGAAAAACATGGTGATCCACAGATGTTGTTGCACATTCTGTTAAAAAAGTATTTAGAAAACGCACTTTTATCAGATGTATTTTTTGTTTTAAATTGAGTTCTGTACTTCCAAAACTCCTCTCTCCCCAACAATTTTATATTCAGATCAGTGCACTACTGCTCACTGCATGATCAATACATGCAAAGGTTTTACGACAATTTACATCATCAAACTTTATTAAAAACAATTATATAAATATAAATTGTGTCAGCAAAATTGTATAACCTTAACGGTTAAAAGGCCCATAAATCATTAATTTACAATATTAGCATTTATTACTTCGGTGTAATTTCAACCCACAAACGTAGCCTATCCATTTCTCTTCAAATACAGAACATTGAAAAAATGTCAAAGCCAGTCAGAACTTCATGAATCTTTAGGAACGGATGAGTGCCGCGCTCATGTTTAATTTGAACTCTTTGTATTACAAGTTATATTGCTACAGATCCTTGCAACTTCGTCCAGCATGCTAGAAATGTATTAGAAGTGTGATTCGTTGGGGTAATCCCACTTTTTAGAATAAATCTGTCATCACTTCCACATCTTTAAGTTTACAATTCTGTCAGGAGCAAACTGGAGAGTCGTAGCAAGAGACGTTCTGTTCGTC
>JAHLJT010009113.1:0-33273 GCA_031308135.1 Acheta domesticus | reverse complement strand
TTCTATTCAATCCGAGACTATACTGAGCATCAAAAGGAAAGTAACATTAATTTTAACGATGTTAGTTAATGTAATTATTTACCATTTGGACTATAATTCTAGAGAACCTGTAACAAGTATTGTACCACAGTTTCTGGGTCGATGACCCCAATCTCGATCAGCTTTTTCGTCCAGTTTCTTTGATCCTTTGAGCAAATGCTGAGATGATCCCTTGTTTTGCTTCTGGACATAAATGTAACTTCATTATTTGTGCGCGTCTTCTAAATTTCAGTGGAAATAATAGTTATTGAAATTATCGTTCTCCATATTGTCGCGGCAAAAAGTATTATTCTTTCATGAAGAACATGATGAGGGTTAAGGGCACAAATGTATAGCTAATTCACCTTTGAAAATATATTTTATTATATAGGAGCGAATATTTTGTAAACAAAACTTGAGAAAAACGCTCTTTTTTTCTGTATTCAAAATTCGACTTCAATATGGCTTAGAATAGAGATCACAGAATTATGAAAACTTGCACAGAATTTCTTTTCTCCCCACAACTCGTCACACACAGTTTTTAACTGTTTTTTACGTAAATTAATTAATAAATAAAAAACCTGTAGAAGAAGATGGAAGTCGTATAACTTCTTTGTCGAAAGATAAAAATTTGTTATTTTCTGTTCTAGTATCATTTTCATTAACCCATTAACCTCCGAATCTTTGGTGTCAGATGCCCGAAGAATTTTGGCGTTCGTGCAGCGGAACGGCATGCAGTATATTAAGAGTACACAGGCACATAGAAGTCCCCGGCAAGACCTTAATGCTGACGTCCACGGTTAAGGATACGAGCTTCATCGAATGAATGTATCGAAATTTGACCACGTCTTCACTGTCCGTTCCGTCTCCGCCGAGGTCCTTTATGAAATGGCGAAGCGCCTCCACCTACAATGGATGGAACATCCAGTGATCATTACATTTGATCCAAATTCCACAGACTCGGTAAATATTCCTACCTATGTTTCCTTTCGATGTTTTTATTCTGTGAGTATAGCAGACACATCGTGCTTTAGATTTTGTAATTGCGCAGAGGTGGTTAAGGGTAAAATTTGTTAGTGGTTCTAGTTTTCATATATTTAAGTTCTTTAATTAATTATTTATTTATTTATCGCCAAAAGAGTTTAAAAAAACTCTGACGCACTATGGGAGAGAAGTGCAATTTGCACACGTTTTCTTCAGCTCTTAGAGTAACTGGTATTTTACGATGGTACGTCCGTATGTTTTGCTTTACATTGAAATTTGACCACATCCATGCATCTGCATTAATTTCTATTACTTTGAAATTAACGATTGACAATGACAATTTATTTTAAACAAATTGGAAATTTGTTTAAAATAAATTGACTAAAATTCACAGATTTTGTCTACTGATATAATATGTTGCATTACTAGTAAGTGCTGAAGGTCAGTCCCATATGATTTATTTGTTATTATACGTCAACATTTTAAATTTTATTTTCATTGAAAATTTGCCAAATTGAGCAGACATACACACAGAGTTCAACTATTACAAATAATTATGTTTTAAAAGCAACTCGAAATAATTGAAAAGGTGTCAACGTTTCAGCCGACTGTGTTATAGCCTTCAAAGGTACTAACAAATATACCTAATAAAAAACACTACGTAACATAAATACAGCTATAAATTTATAAACCTCAACATAGCATCTATGAAAATTATGTAAACTGCTTGTCGTATATGCCCGTTGTCTCGCCAACTATGGGGTCACTCCCAAAAATTCTAAACGCTATCGAATGCAGTTTTGCTCAATAATGCGGAATCGTGGGGCAAATATTATGCTGTAGAGATACTGTTCGGAATATTTTTAATTTTCGAGAAATTTAATCAACTTCGTTTGTTTAAACGGAACTAGATATTTTTCATGCTAGCAATGGATAGATCATATAAGTAGGAAGTCAGTGATGAATCATTTGTTTTTTTATAGTAGTTTGAGTGTAATGTTGAACTTTTTGACATGTTATTTTAAATAAAACTGACACAATTTCCTACTATATCCCTTGCAATTGTCACCTTTGGGTAAAGTGGTGTTTGTGTCACGATGATTCTAGGAGGAGAGGGAGTTTGAGAGCGATGGCATTGTGGGCCACAATTACAGCAATATAACAATCGGAATGAATGTTTTCTTCCAATGATCTCAGAATCAAATTTGTCTTTTTTTTAATGAAAAGTTTCAATATATCATGAAATTTGGAAATAAAAGAAAGATGTTCACAGATATCATTTTGGAATTTAACAATAAGCTCGATCTGGCTGTAAGAACAAAGCAGCAGTTTAAAATAACTGAAATACAAGGAAATGAATGAATGTTTGAAAATTGTCACTATAATATCTCCACATAATTCATCAGATTTAAGATACTATGTAGAAATTTTGTTATTCTTTACTGTTACTAAACTACTCATTGTAAATTTTCAAAAAAAATGTGGTATGTAACTATATAGTTAAAGTATATAGTAAAGTATACAGGGTGAGTCACGTAACTTTAGCACCTTCTGTAAGTTTTTGAACGGTTGAAGTTATTGCAATGCAAATTTCACAGAAGTGCATGAGGAAATAGGGCTAATTGATACGTGAATTCATTTCTGTTTTATCACTCGTATTTTATGAGATATTTGAGGTACTTGTTTTTCGAATGGGACTATACGTATATTTTCAGTCTATCATGACGAGCGAGAAAAAAACGTATCTAATGATATAAATATTGTTATATGTTAGATAAGCATTTTTTGAGTAATTTTGATTATTGCGACAAGGGTTTAAACGGATATTTTGTATGTACTCGTAACAGTCCCGCCACACAAGGTCACGCAGCGCTCCACCGGCAAACGCGCGCTTGGGAAAAGGGAAGGAAGTTTAGTACTTGAAGATACGAAAATATTCCAATTATTCACAAAACTGATGCAGTTTTACCTGAACTCTGCTTTCGGTCCTTCCCCATTTTCATAAGTAGAATGTGTTGAAATAAGTTTGTTTCCATCCCTAAGTTATTATTATATGAGTATTATTATTTAAAGTATTTGCTCAGAATATGCAATATTCTTTGTACAGTCTTAATATTTATTCTGATAGTGTTTTGCTTCAAGATCCCATTAACGTTCTGTGATATAAAACCTCAGTAAAAGGAGTTGAAGTAATAAACAAGTTTATTACAATACATAGTTATGACAAATTATTATTTTCAATCTTTCAATTCCTTCAATCAAAAAAAGACAAAAAAAATTGAATATGCGGAAGATGGAAAGCAGTGTTCAGGGAAAAACCTGCAACAGTTTTGTCAATATTTGGCATATGTTTCGTATCTTCAAATACTAAGATCCCTTCCCGTCCCCACGAGTGCGTTTGCCGGTAGAGTGCTGTGTGACCTTGTGTGGCGGACTGTTACGAGTACATTCAAACTATCCGTTAAACCCTAGTCGCAAAAATCAAAGTTACTCAAAAAAATGCTTATTTAACATATGACAATATGTATGTCATTGGATCCGTTTTTTCACGCTCGTCATGACAGACTGAAAATATATGTATAGTTCTATTTGAAAAAACAAAGTTACCTCAAATATCTCGTAAAATACAAGTGATAAAACAGAAATGAACTCACGTATCAATTAGCCCCATTTCCTCATGCACTTCTGTGAAAACTGCATTGCAATACTTTCAACCGTTCAAAAGTTACAGGAGGTGCTAAAGTTACGTGACTCACCCTGTATAGCATATAGTAAATAGAGAAACTAAATACTAATATCTACATAAATTAATTACACCTATGTCCTGCATCCACCATCGACAGCAATGCACATCCTCATTCGTGCGTGAAATGGCGGGTGAACTGACGGCAATGTTTTGCGGCACTATGAATCGATGCTTTAGAACACGTACGTCAAACCACGCAGGTAAGAGCTATTTGCCCGCCTGAGAAGCCAAGCGCTCGTACATGCCCGGGCAACGTCCCTGACCCCGAACTCATTTGTAGTGTAGATACAAGGACTAAATTTAGAAGCAAAGCAGATAACTGACGACTTCTATCAGGTTTTCATTAGCGAAGGTGAGAAAGGTTGCAGGATGAACAAGGTGGCATTGGTTAACATAACAAGCATTGGCCGGATAAGCAACGCTAGCACGTGTGAGCAATGGTCGCAAGGGTGAACAAGGTGGCAAGGTTGAGCGTAGGTATTAGGAATGAGTGAAGGTTGCAGAGGTGAGCAATGATGGCTGGAGAGCGAAGGTGACAGAGGTGAAGAAGTTGGCAGATGTGTGCAATCGTTGCAGGGGTGAGCGAAGGAGACACGATGAACAACGTTGGCAGGGATGAGTAAGGAAGCAGGGGTGAGCGAATATGGTAGTTGTGAGCAAAGGAGGAAGAGGTGAGAAAGGTGGGTGGGGTCAGGAAGATGACTGGTGAGCGAAGGCGGCTGGGGTTATGCGAGGTGGTAGGGGTGAGTTAAAATGACAGTTGAAGAAAGATGTGCGGATAAGCGACGGTGGCGGGTTGAGCAAAGTATTATAAGAAGCGCAAATGTTAGAGAATCTCGGGAAAGACAAAACCATTGTTGGGGAAACCTACACGTCGCCCTTGGTAAAATGAAGGGTAAAACAATAGGCTGAAATGTTTCTACGTACGTAGCAAAACATGTGCTCTATCATCAGGACTTGTGTGTATTGAAGCCGTGATACTCGAGAAATTACTCATTTAACCATCCCAATTTCACTGTGACAATCGTTACTAGTCACGTGATCTTTATCATTGTACATGTACTTCTGTTCCGTTTCTCGAGAAAACGTTTCCAGGTGAGGGACTCGATACGTATTTTAAAGTATTTTTCCAGACACAATTTCAATATAAACTATATTTTTTCTATGATTTGTGTTTTCTCATTATTTTATTCTAAAGGTTTTATTTTCAGAATTTCAATTTCTGGGAATCGGGAGTAGAAGTAGAAATGTATTGCAGCAGTTCTTGAGAATGTCGACTTACGTGGTATTCATGAGTCTTACAAGTTTCAGCACATGTCAGCCAACACATTCCATGGAAACATCCACAGGATTCCATTCCATGATGTACTATGTTGTGTAGATTTGGAAAGGAACTGAGTTCGCCCTGCCTTTGGTAGCAATGGTGTTGATGGCGGGGAATGAATTGGAGTTCATGTCGCGGTCCGCATTGTGGCATCCCCGATTTGTTTTCGGGGACCCCATTGTCCACGCCGCCGATTTCCATTGGGTGGCCGTGGAGGTGCCGCGCGCGTGGCCGCTGCCGCCGACCAGGCTGCCGCTGCGCGCGTTCCCCGGGGCGCTGTGGCCAATCCTGGCGGCGGCGGTGGCGGCGTGGGCGCTGGCGTGGCGCGTGGTGGCGGGCGAGTCGTGGGCGGCGAGCGTGGCGGCCGCGCTGCGCGCCTTCTCCTCGTGCGGGGGCGCCCCGCAGGACAGGGTGCGCGCCACGCCGCAGCGCCTGCAGCTGGCCGGCGCGCTGCTCGCCTCCGGCATCGTTGTCGTGGCGCTCTACCAGGTGAGGCAAAAGGCGTTACACTCTTCTAATCCAAGGGATGGCAAAAGAAAAAGCAGACCTTGCATCTCGTGCTGTACCAGGAGAGTCGAGTCAAAAGGCTTGACACACATCTCAACCAACGGATAACAATAGAAATGAAGGCGCAGAGCACTAGTTGCAGAGTAGAGCACTAGCTGCAGACCTAGTGTTCTACCAGGTCAATGAGGGGGCGAGTCACATCTCACAACGAAAGAATGAGAAATGACACGAAGCCACGTAGCCCGCCGCATGTGCTCAACCAGTTGAGTCGAGAGGCATGGGACATCTCTCCAAAAGAGATTAGGAATGTTGTGAAGGTGCAAGGCCTGCAGCTGGATGGTAGATTGATATTTGATATTTGGTGTTCCCGGTGATAGATGAAATTTAGGTTTCCGGGCGCGTCAACTGCTATAGTCATTAGCCCCGTAAGTGTAAGGCATATTTTATTACGGGATGTGATGTGTCCCGTCTGAAGAAGAGGTTTGGCGTCGAACTCTTCAGGCATGTGTGGTAGTGTAGTGCTTCTAAGTGTATGTATAAATAAGGAATGAGGATAGGAAAGGAAAAAGAAAAAAGATCGCCCTGTGATCAATGGCCTGTTTGTTTTGGTATTGCGTCGGCATTTGCCTGTTGAGAGGAGAATACGGAAAATTACATATCAGAGTAGACGGCCGACAAAATTCTCCGCCAGACAGGCTGAATTCGACCTAGTTTTTTGTTGGTGTGGAAAATCCTACCACATAAGTAATTACTGTTCACATCAAGAAACACGGAACAATGCCTCGGTAAGAGCGAAAGCGTAGGGACGGGGCCTAGTCGTATTTCTATACATGACATCTACACATGTCCGTCTGTTTGTTGGTCTGTCCGTCCGTCTAATGTATGTGAACAACACTAGCGCCTGAACTATACGTATATTTTTTTCAAACTGAATAAATCCCAGTGAATCTGGCCTGAGTCGCAGCTCTGCAATTTTGAAAAACATTCACTAACTTTTGGAGGTAATTTTCATGAAGCCCCCCGGACACTTTCAAAATTTTCTCAAAAAACAGCTCAATTTTTTAAAAAATGTGTTGGAAAAATAGAGTAAAATACACGTGTGATAGGTCTGATTTTCACGGTTACCACGTTTAAGAAGGAGGCTGAGCAAGTGGACCGTATTGGATTTTCCTCTCTTCTAACAAAACCTGCAATAGCTCGTGAAGGACTACCTTCCAATTTAGATTTCTCAAGGCAGGAAGGTTGCCTGGGTTTGTGAGATGTCACCAAATGCTTTAGTGAAACACAACACATATATTTAACAAAGATATAATTAAACAGAATGATTTACAGGCGTGCTATATGAAAGCACGGAGAAGTGTGCGTTAGTTGCAAGTACACTGAACACATTGAATAAATGCACTGAAAGAAAAACAGATACAAATCATATCGTCTTGAAAGAAGGCGCCATCAGCTGGACGGGCTGGACTGCGTTGGATGACGTCACCTGCATCTGATGACGTAAGGCACAGCATACTGGACTGTGGCATGTAAATTTAACAGGAACAGCTGTTGAGCGAGACGACACTGAACGAACTCGCATGATGCATTGTCGCCAACTGAGTAGCAACCAACTGTTTGCACCGACACGCACTGTTACAGCATTGAAGCAAACACATTATGAATATGAGCATGGCTCATAGTTTTTACAGGTTAAATGTTAAGGCAATGTTAATTGATGTTGCCAGAACATTACAGTGTTCGCACTGACACGAGTACATTTTCTAGAATGTTGAAGTGATAACACATATGCAGCGCAGCTGCTGTGAACACACATTGAAATTGCTTGGCACAGTAAGAATCGGTGTGATAAGCATGGCTTATAGTTCGCCAAGGCACAAGTTAAATAATGTTATTGTTCGCACTGACACGAGTACATTTTCTAGAATGTTGAAGTGATAACACATATGCAGCGTAGCTGCTGTGAACACACATTGTAATTGCTTGGCACAGTAAGAATCGGTGTAATAAGCATGGCTTACAGTTCACCAAGGCACAAGTTGAATCATGTTATTCGTACTGACACGAGTACATTTTCTAGAATGTTGAAATGATAACATAAGCAGCGTAGCTGCTGTGAATATGAGCATGGCTTGTAGTTCGCTAAGGCATAAATTACCTTGCAAGAGAGAAAAACACACGTGCGTGGGCAGCGTGATTATACATGAGAAAAACTAGTACACTGAACGTATGACTAGCACACAAAAGGCATGTTTGCCTCACAAAAGAAAGAAACACGTGCCAGAGCAACGTGGAGTATACGACATGAAGTTCACATCACAACTGAACCGCAGCTTGCTCGCAACTGACTGACCGCTACGGGTCGAATGCGGCGTGGGCCGCCGTTTTCGCGCGCACAATGGGTGCTGTCCAATCAGAATTAACGTAACAAAAATGATGTATTTATAATTATTCTAAAGTGAAAAGGAATTCAAGATAAAATACAGTGTGGCCCACCTAAGATGTTCCCTTCAATTTTCTCCTGAACCGTTGCAGATACTGAGATGCGGTTTTCACTAAAACTACTATATGCAAGGGGCACATATAATCATGCATAATATTATTCTATTGCACTTTTTATTGCAGAGATATTGACCCAACTTCGTTTTTTTAAATGGAACCCTATAGATTTTTTTAGCTCATCATAACAAGCGTGAAGAGACGAGTTCATAAATATGCATATCGCCATATGTTACACAACAAAATTTTCGAGAAATTAAGAGTTTTAAAGACGCACTTCCACTGCTGGTTTCCGTAATCTGAACGAGAAATTCCGGGTGATATGGGCGAGGCCATTCCCTTCCCTTGCGTCGACCCTGCGGTAAATGTAGTGATGCAATGTGCAAAGGAGTTCACAAAAACCCGCGATTTGCCTCTTTAAGACTACATTCTCTCAGCCCTGGAGACAATGTATTCACTCATAGCCATGTCCTGAGCAAATCTGTACGCCATAAAGTACTATTTTTTAATTCATGAAATACTACAATATTTGAGAAAATATTTGAATTATTAACCTTAGCGAAAGCAAGGGAAGATTGGAGAGTGAACATGTTTTGAATTAATACATGCGTGTGCTGTCACAAACAAAACGTTTACTTTTTGAAAGACTGAAAACCTCAGCCGGTACAAAAATATCGTGTAAATAAAAGTAAGAAAAATACTTTAAAATACAGAAACAAAAGGTATGCAATTCTAGAAATTCTAGATTCAATTCTAGAAATAGCTTGGTTTATAACATGTACTCAACATGTGTACCATCAATGGATATACACATTTGAAGACGCTTATAATGAGACCTTCGAACAGAATTTAGAGTTTTACGTGAAATGGCATGACAAGATGCTGTAATGCGGCGCCTGAGATCTTCAGATGTTGTTGGTACTTGTGAGTAAACTTCGTTCTTTATCGTTCCCCATAGAAAATACTCCAGGGGCGTAAGATCAGGTGACCTTGCCGGCCAGTTTACTACAGCACCGCGCCCGCAGGGTGGACGCAACGAAAGGGAATGGCCTCGCCGCATATCACCCGGAATTTCTCGTTCAATTACGGAAACCAGCAGTAGAAGTGCGTCTTTAAAACTCTTAATTTCTCGAAAATTTTGTTATGTAACATATGGCGATATGCATATTTATGAACTCGTCTCTTCACGCGTGTTATGATGAGCTAACAAAATCTATAGGGTTCCATTTAAAAAACGAAGTTGGGTCAATATCTCTGCAATAAAAAATGCTAATAGAATAATAATATGCATTATTATATGTGCCCCTTGCATGTAGTAGTTTTAGTGAAAACCGCATCTCAGTATCTGCAACGATTCAGGAGAAATTGAAGGGAACATCTTAGGTGGGCCACACGGTATATGAAACAGGCATGATTTTTATTGTAAGAATTATGCCATCAAATGTGACCGACAGTGGATTCTTAAAATGTTTTATATATTATAACGGATATAACGGCTGACGCGTGGCAGTTTGAGGCGTAGTTCTAGAAGAGGGGAGGAAGTCGGATTCGGAGAAGTGAGCGTTGCAGCTGGGCTGCGCTGAAGAAACGTGTTACGACATGTTTCTTCCGCTAAGCAGGAATTGCAACACAGGCATTGGAAAGCTGCGAGATGCGAGGTGCTTCAATAAATGTAATAAAAAGAATAAAATAAAGTATGCATATGGTAACTTGTTCGAACACCACGGTTCGGGAAGTTTTATTCTTACCTGTTTGTTACACAAATGACAAAAAAAAATTATTCTATCAAAAATAAGATCATGTTACAAGAACCAAGAACGAATTAATGAAACTTGACACAACAAATTCATGACTCAATACAACACAGGAAACGAACCAACAAACACAAAGAAATCTCGAAATTATCGTTTTTTTTCTTTCTAGGACCTCAAGACTTTGGCCATATTTTGTAAGCTTCATCTTTTTCGACGGTAGGCTTTTGCCTGACCCGTTACTTTCCTCTCCCGGATTTCGTAGACGATGCGCCAAGGCGATAAGCCTCAACCTGTCGACTGTGCAACTGCTCTGGGAATGTGTGCAATTTGCTGATCGAAGAAGAGTGTAGGACATCCTCTTTACATTGACTTGATTGCAGAGCTCCTTATTTTCGGTGTGTTGAGAGAGATTTCGGTTGTCGGTCGTCGATTGCGCATTTGATCAGGGAAAATTCACGCTTTGGGAGAGTATTTGCGTTTTGGTGCAACCAATTTAAACTAGTGGTGCTACAGAATGGCACAGACTTGCCGTATTATTTTTCTATTTCCTTTGCTCTCGATTAGCTATGCGGACTTGTTACGTACTCTTGGCAGCTGCCATCTATTGCCGCTCAAATTACATTTTTTGATTTTTTCTTAATAGTTCGGTTTTCTAATAGTAGAACGGAAATATTAATTTAAGAATATTAAAGAAGAGTAAAACTCGACCTAAATGGGAATTAAAAAAATGGAGCCGTTTTTAAGAACATGGCTTGTAAGCTCTAATGTAAATTCCAAATTTGAAGTTGTTTTGTACAAAAAATGTTTGACTTTTCAAAAACTTTCATTGGAAATCATTTGAGGCACTTCCATTCACAAATACAATAGTGTTTAAAAATTGCTAAAAATGTGCATATTAACGATGTGAGAGATCTTTCAAAAAATACATTGGTGTAATTTTTGAAAAAACAAGAATGAACTTTTCGTCATATTAAAGAATGTAATTAGTACTATCCTTTCGAAAAGTTTGAAGAAACAATTTGGAGCCACTCATGAGAAAATGGCGTTTGACCGTATCTGAAAATGCGGAATTTTCAGGTAGTTTCAACCACAGAAAACGGTGAGTTTTCGAGAATCTTTATACGACATTATTTAAAGCAAATGTACTAATAAACATAATAATGTGAAAAAATATTGCCAATTATATATAGTAGTTCTTCCTCTACTGCCACTTGACTCAAAAGTGTAAAATAAAAAATAAACATAACGGAGCTCCCCACACCAAGATTCCAAACAAATGAACGAAGATCGTGTCCACGTGATCCAGGGAACTTTCGCTGCCTCGGCACTCCCGCTATTCAGGGATCCATCGGTACATTTCAGAAACAAACTTGATTTAGATAACACAAGCGCTAAATAATATACCTTTGATATTACAATTAATTAAAGAAATTATTTTATTATAATTTATACATATATGGATGTTGGTGTATATAAGAGCAGTTGACTCCGACATTCGTGTGACCGCTCTCCATGAAAGTACGTGTTTTTTACTCACGTATACGTGCTGTTAATGATTTTGTAATTCCACTAGATAGCTCTGTAGAACAAAACTCAATATTCATGTAAAGCAACTCGCACCACCTCTGCAGCAGTTTTGAATCTATATAGGAGACGGAGAGAGCCGCAGAGAGAAAGAGAGACGCAGAGAGAGAGACGCAGAGATGAGAGAGAGAGACGCAGAGAGAGAGAGACGCAGAGAGAGAGACGCAGAGAGAGAGACGCAGAGAGAGAGAGAGACGCAGAGAGAGAGAGACGCAGAGAGAGAGAGACGCAGAGAGAGAGACGCAGAGAGAGAGACGCAGAGAGAGAGAACGCAGAGAGTGAGAGAGAGACGGCAGAGAGTGAGAGAGAGACGCAGAGAGGGAGAGAGAGACGCAGAGAGTGAGAGAGAGACGCAGAGAGTGAGAGGAGACGCAGAGAGTGAGAGAGAGACGCAGAGAGAGACGCAGAGAGAGAGAGACGCAGAGAGAGAGAGACGCAGAGAGAGAGAGACGCAGAGAGAGAGAGCAGAGACGCAGAGAGAGTGAGAGAGAGACGCAGAGAGAGAGAGAGCAGAGAGTGAGAGAGGACGCAGAGAGTGAGAGAGACGCAGAGAGTGAGAGAGACGCAGAGAGTGAGAGAGACGCAGAGAGTGAGAGAGAGACGCAGAGAGTGAGAGAGAGACGCAGAGAGTGAGAGAGACGCAGAGAGTGAGAGAGACGCAGAGAGTGAGAGAGAGGACGCAGAGAGTGGAGAGAGAGACGCAGAGAGTGAGAGAGAGACGCAGAGAGAGACGCAGAGAGTGAGAGAGACGCAGAGAGAGAGTGAGAGAGACGCAGAGAGAGAGTGAGAGAGACGCAGAGAGAGAGGTGAGAGAGACGCAGAGGGAGGAGTGAGAGAGACGCAGAGAGAGAGTGAGAGAGACGCAGAGAGAGAGTGAGAGAGACGAAGAGAGAGAGTGAGAGAGACGCAGAGAGAGAGTGAGAGAGACGCAGAGAGAGAGTAAGAGAGACGCAGAGAGAGAGTGAGAGAGACGCAGAGAGAGTGGAGAGAGACGCAGAGAGAGGAAAGGCGGAGAGAGAGAGGCGGAGAGAGAGAGGCGGAGAGGGAGAGAGGCGGAGAGGGAGAGAGGCGGAGAGGGAGAGAGGCGGAAGAGGGAGAGAGGCGGAGAGGGAGAGATGCGGAGAGGGAGAGATGCGGAGAGGGAGAGAGGCGGAGAGGGAGAGAGGCGGAGAGGGAGAGAGGCGGAGAGGGAGAGAGGCGGAGAGGGAGAGAGGCGGAGAGGGAGAGAGGCGGAGAGGGAGAGAGGCGGAGAGGGAGAGAGGCGGAGAGGGAGAGAGGCGGAGAGGGAGAGAGGCGGAGAGGGAGAGAGGCGGAGAGGAGAGAGGCGGAGAGGGAGAGAGGCGGAGAGGGAGAGAGGCGGAGAGGGAGAGAGGCGGAGAGGGAGAGAGGCGGAGAGGGGAGAGACGGGGAGGAGGGAGACTCGAAGGGAGGGAGACTCGAAGGGAGGGAGACTCGAAGGGAGAGACGGGTAGATAGAGGCGGAGAGAGGAAAGGTAGAGGGAAGGAGAGAGAGGGAGATGAAGGGCAGAACAAGGTCTGTCGGGTTTCCGCTAATTTAATTTAACTTTGATGGTTTTTAATAATAAATCTCAATTAAATTTATGGCTTCAATGGTGAGCATGCAATTAGTATGGAAGTAGACGAAGCCAGCTCTCACAATTTAAACATTTGAATATACAAAAAGTAGTATACAATCATAATTAAAATTAATAAAATTGTTGAAAAATACAAAATAAAATTAAATAGTATTTGCAGCACTTTATTAGGATTATCCCTTGAGAATAATTCAATTGCCGCCCGATGATGCGAGCGTTAGATAATACCATTCTTGATATGATAAATCTCTGTAGCAGGTGGTTGGAACATTATCATGTAAGACAGAAGCTCCAATTTGGTTTCCACCAAAGATATATCTTTAAATATGGTAATGTATTCAGTTTCAAAATATGAATATCTTTGGCGTAATTTTGCGTAAAATGTTTGGCAATTTTCACACAAGATTTTTTTCAGAAACGGCTTCAAACTACTTGACGCAATTGTTTTCTTGGAGTCAGAGGTCACTAAATAGCCGCAGGTCGCATTATACTCTGCTCCAAAATTTTAGTTCTTCGAATTATGTCATACTCACTTTCTGTAAATAGTAGCTTTGGCGTAATTTTGACTTGATATTAATGCGATTTATTATTTTTTCTCTAAGACAGTTCCGATGTTTTCTATAAACTTTTTATTTGAATAGAACAAGGGCACTTTAAAAAAATGGTGTATGTCTCATTTTTGTTAATCTTGTAACCTTACAGCTACACACGCTTTAGTAGGATCCGTACCGCAACCCTTATTTTATGTATTTTATAGGTGTTCAATAGTAATATTTTCCTAGGCCATTTATTGTCTTGGAAATACTTTGCTTTTGTCATTTGCAGCTGAAACCTTCAACCGGAGCTCTTCATTTCGAATATTAGTTTTTTATTTTCACGCACATGATTCACGTAGTATAATTTACCATTGATGTTATTGACCAGAAAAAATACACCAATAAGTAAGAAAAGATTATTGCAAACCATAGATCCCAATCGTACCAATGACGCTTACTACTGTATCTCCAGAAGATGTCCAACAATACATACAGGATTGTCGTCGCCAAGAGATTAACAAGTTCAAGACAAAGGTACTAAGATCCAAACAGAAATTCAATTTATCGAGGCACGGTCGGCGTAGGCAATATCACTCTAACAGTTCACAATACTGGGAATTCTATCACAAAATCGTACTGGACCAGACTCCAGCAGGACTGCGTGCTCCGTCGCCCTTATATTCTCCTAGCGACGTCATCACCTCATAACTCGCCTTTACCTCCCGCCCACAGTGTCTGCCCTCAGCTGCCAAACGCAGCTAAAACCCGTGCGCGCCACTTTAACAACTTCACGTAATCAATACAATTGGATAACACACAGAGCGTCTACCTCAGATAGAAAATTTCCATTTAATATTGTACTTTTTATATGGTAATTTTTTATAGTTCTAATAACAATTATATATACAATATGGTAGAAGATAAATAAAGAAAATGGGTTATTATATTGTAATAAACAATAATGATTTTTTAGTCTAAAATGAGTTCAAATGTGTACCCCAAATATTGCAATTGTGTAATTCTCAGGACAATTTTGAAAGTAAACATCATATTCCACAATTTAACCTTTTCCGCGCCTTTCTCTCACTGGGTGGCCACATCATAATTTCCAGTTCCTCTCCAATGGCCCACCCAGTTACCCACAATCTTCTCAGTATCAATACTTTGCCTCTCAGTGTTGCCAAGTGCTGTAGGAACTCACATGGCGACATACAGAAGCTTTACTGGTGATTTTGTTTCTTTATGTAACTTGAAATGTACTGTATTTTTATGGCTTCTGCGCAGATGTAACTAGATGTGATGATGTTCCTAGACATGCCGACGACCTCAAAGCGTGTGCGTCTAACAGCGAAATAAATGAATTAGATTTTATTACTGCTAGTAGTGACCTGTCTAAATTGCATCATGAAGGTAATATTTTGTGTTTAACTAAATAACGGCCAAATTAGTTTTGTGCGCATAGCGCTCTCCCATTGTCGCTGAGTCCGTGCGAGCAGTCATTGTTGCAGCTTTATGGTAGCATGTTTTTGCAACTTTTAGTTGTATTTCATTGCAGAGTTGCTAAATTATAATCCTAGAGTCACTACTAGTGAAGGTAATATTTTGTATTTTAACTTATTTATTTTTACCCATTATTGCGCCCTGCTGCTGTTCCCGCGCCTACCGGCCATTTCAATGGAGAGCGCTGGGCCGGACATTTAAAGGGGGAATCGACGCGGAAAGAGTTCAAGTTTTTAAACGTGTTCAAATATATAAATCTGTCTGACAAAAGGGCAAAGGCCACGAATAAATATTAAGTATATTTCTTATTATTGTTTCAGGGGCAAATATTCAATCTCGTGAGAAATGCAGAACTCTCCCCCGAAATCAATACGTACTTTCAGCTTTGGAAATCTAAATTACCCTAATTGGAAGCCAATTCCTTGTTGAAATATTCAGAGATGAATCCATGGAGAGGGAAGCATCTGAGCAAGAAAGAGTTCCAATGATAAAATCTCTCAACAGAAACTTAAAGTGGTAATAAACGTGAAATCAGAAGCCATGCGTCTTAAAAGGAAAGTTTGCAGAGCTCTGTCCGTATTCCAGTACACAACATTCTTTAGAATGGGAATTTCGCCGCCCAATGAAGGACAGATTTTTTGTACATTTAAGAACCTTCTACGCACGAAGGTGAGTCGATGCTGAATTGGACAAAAGACAAACTTCGTCACCTCATACATAATTTCTTAATCAAATACTTCATGTACACTTATCAATCAACCACAGAGATAAAATTATATCCATTTCATTATTCATGTTTTACATTTATGAAGACTTCGAATATATTGTGGGCCCAGGGACAAAAATATCAATTTCAATTTTTTCTACGTGCATTCAAACACATATTTAAAAATGTCCAAAAAGTCCAAGTCAACTTGGACTTCTGACTAGTTTCAAAATATTTCTAAAGATGTCATGAAAGGCATGGTATATTTTTTAGCATATTCATTATGACTCTTTGTGCCATCTGGAATGAAATGATTATGGTTTAAGGACATATCAATATCTAACGTCACTGGCTTTGAAAATCTCCGACGGGCGGACGGACGGACAGTCGAACGGACGGACAGTCGGACGGACGGACAGTCGGACGGACGGACAGTCGGACGGACGGACAGTCGGACGGACGGACAGTCGGACGGACGGACGGACAGTCGGACGGACGGACAGTCGGACGGACGGACAGTCGGACGGACGGACAGCCGGGACGAACGGACAGCCGGACGAACGGACAGTCGGACGGACGGACAGTCGGACGGACGGACAGTCGGACGGACGCACAGTCGGACGGACGCACAGTCGGACGGACGCAGAGTCGGACGGACGCACAGTCGGACGGACGCAGAGTCGGACGGACGCAGAGTCGGACGGACGCACAGTCGGACGGACGCACAGTCGGACGGACGCACAGTCGGACGGACGCACAGTCGGACGGACGCACAGTCGGACGGAACGCACAGTCGGACGGACGCACAGCCGGACGGACGCACAGCCGGACGGACGCACAGCCGGACGGACGCACAGCCGGACGGACGCACAGCCGGACGGACGCACAGCCGGACGGACGCACAGCCGGACGGACGCACAGCCGGACGGACGCACAGCCGGACGGACGCACAGCCGGACGGACGCACAGCCGGACGGACGCACAGCCGGACGGACGGACAGTCGGACAGACGGACAGTCGGACAGACGGACAGTCGGACAAACGGACGTTTTGCCGTTTGAGCGATTTTGCAGTATTAACAAGCAACAAAATATGGATTTTTAACTACACCAAAAGATTAGCAACAGGTTTTATCGACTTTTTTGTTACCAGACCCCAGCTATAAGAGTATTTCTGTCGAATATTCCCCGTTTTCCGGCGCAGGATTATAAAACTTTCTCTTTTTACGAAGTGTTCGTAAGGAGAGAAAGTTAAAAATAGATGAAGCGGTTAGAACCAAAGGGGTGTGACAAAATTGAGAAAAATAAGGTATCTCAGTCACTTTGAAGCATGAAGTGGATTGTGTTTGTAGGCAAAGGCATGCAAGATCATTCATTGATTTGTGCTGCCTTTTAATGGTGTTTCTGAAAACTACTTAACAAAACGTCGTTGGCGGCAAAGGGATATAAGTGCAGTTGCACCTCTAGCACGAAGGAGCTTCCACTTTACGTGACGTGTCTTTAGCTATATTACTTAAAATGGTATTTTTGTACATTTACAATGGAAGTTAGTGTTGAGTTTGATAAAAAGGAAAATCGTGAAGAAACAGGAAACAGAAGTACTGATACATAAGGTAATATTACTTAATTTTGTACCCGAAAGAAAATTTATTCTGAATGTAACCTTTCTCTTTTCCGTTCATGTACTATATGATTGTTCATGTTATCAAATGCCAAATGAGGAATTAATAGTGTTTTGTTTTATATGTAGATTCAGCAGATGGTACTGATAAGACGACTCGCAAGAGATAGAAAGAAGTAAAATAAGTTAGGAATATCATTTGCCACAGGTAGAGGAAGCCAGAACAGCGAAAAGTAATGCTAAACAACTGGCAAAAGAGAATCCTACAAGAGTTAAAGCGATGTTGCCTACACCTGTTAACAAGTAGTACAGTCTATTACCTTCGACAGTTATGGCTATAAAATTTCGCCATTCACGACCTTGCTAAGGACAGTTCTACAATGAATATGTGGCTTGAAGGAGAGGACTTAAGAGCATCTCAATAAATTGGGTATTGTTTAGTTACGTCTGTACAGCAACGTCCTGCTTCTACAAATCATCTAGCCGCTTTTAGTGATAATGCTGCAGGACAAAAAAATAAAAATATCTGTTCTGGATGTTCTTATTACAAAATACATCTCTACAAACTGTGGATAACAAGTTCCTGGTTTCTGGGCAAATCTATATGGAATGTGATCAAACTTCACCAACCAACCAAACGTTGATGGAAGGAAGAAATGAACATTCTGTAATTCGTGGTTTCAGAAATAAATCACTGTTCACTATGAGTGAAGAAAAACAAAGCTTATTTTGCTTTTATTGTTTATTATTTGGTGGTGAAGGGTTGTGGGCGATAGTATGCTGTAAGGATCTGAAACATTTGAGTGAAAGGATAAAGAAACAAGAAGAAAGTGCGTTGCTTTTAGAAAACGCTTGTAAATTTAAAACTTTTGGAACTGTGAACATTGTTACACAGATGGAATCGGTGGTGAAAATTTCAATATAGAAGCATTATGAACAAGTTGCAAAAAATAAATATATTTTAGGTGGGGTGATTAAATGTTTAAAATTCCGTAATACTCATTAACAAGCAGTGAGACGGCATGATGAATCTGAAGATTCAAAAAACAGTGGCATTTTTTTAGGCTTATCGTTACTCGGCAATCTAGAGTGTTAGATGATCATTTAAGCAATTTCTCTGTTTATAAATATAACTCACACATGACATAGAACGAGCTGCTAGATACTATTCATGATGTGTATTTGGAGGTAGTGAAGAAAGACATACGTAGATTTAGTTGATTTTGTTTCTCTGCAGGCTGATTAAACAACTGACATAACACGACGAAGTCAATTTGTCTTAATTCTACGATATGTTCCCATTTCGAAGTCTCAGCATTCCAAAAGATAAGCTACGGCATTAGTTTAATTTTTACAAAAATCTTTTGTTTCCGTTGACATACCAATATTTGATTAAACGTCGTTATAAAAATTCCCACTTGTGCTTTCTTTAGAAAATATACAAATTTAAAGGTTTAATGAATTAACTGATAATTAATATTAATTAGATGAAAGATTAAAAGGCAATTCTTGAATTAAATAAGTTATTGAATCGAGATGATATTCTTTTGCACCTGGCCCCACCAGGAAAATATGTTACGAGCCGCCACTGAGTGAAATAATGTATTTTTAAAACTCCAGTTATTGGTTTTAAATTTTGATACCTCGACATTAAATGTTCACTGTGATGACGCTGTTTATCCAACGAAAAATAAAAATGCGAAATATTAGAAATACTTCTTTCTTCCCAATGAAATACTTTCTTCGGCGTCCGTAATTACATCTTGACCTGGTCGTGGTCTGGGTCCAGTGGCAAGTCCTTCAATGCCATGGCATGGTCTTTCATGATGTGACGTCGCAAAAAATGCCATTCTGCGCTGACTGTAAAATCTTCTTCTTGGAGGCAACTTTTTTAATTTTTTTATTAGTTTTGCATAGTGCACTTGATTCATGAGAGAAGAAAAAAATTCCGACATGAATAAAAAAATTCGCAAATCCAATGATTCCTCTAAATACACGTTTCACTAGTAAATCGCGTTTTACGCAGCACAAAGATTTTCTCCTTCTAAAATTATGATCAGAAATATTAAATAGATTGGAACATCTGTCCTATCTCGCACGGTGACTACCACTCATGTTGAACAGTGTACACACGATTCACAAAACAAATTCAAGCACTCTTCACTTTGCAAGATGAGTATTGCGACTGATATTCAAAAACTTTTACTCATGTCCCTCTGATGTATTTTACGAGCAAGGTCTGGAAGGCGCCCAACCCTAGGACGCAAAGGGACCCAACATTAAAATTCGTTTTGCTGACACAAGAAAAAGCAGTAGTTGAATTCGTTTTGCTGTAATCCATTTCTTCTGGGGACAAAGTGAACATGTGATCTACCAATAATTATTGTTTTTATTGAAAACCTAATCAGGCAGAAGGTCCTTCTTTTATAGATCTTCAGAGCTTGAATCGAAGACTGACAAAAGAGTTCAGACAGAGTTCGTTAGTCCATGGGTAAGGAGAACGCCGTCATACTTATAATTGATTCTTTTAAATTTTTACGTGTGCAGTGCCCACGTTCTTTTCTCCTTGTATTTTATAGAAAACTGAGCAAGAAATAAGCCAATATTATTTAATTTTTTTCTGATCGAGTTCAGAAATTTTCCTTCTTCCTAAATAAATACAATTTTTAAATGAAGTATTTCCTTCTTGAAAAATGTAATTACAAAGGAATAAACAAAACAATTCATATTAAATGAAACACAGCAAGGATTTTTATATTTAGTACATTTGGAGTACATTTAGAACATTTTAGTACATTTGGAGTACATTTAGACGTAAGAGTTAATTCCAAAATTTGATATTGGCATAACTACACTAATAATCAATTTTCAGGCAAATAAAAAAACACGTCTTTTTATGTCCAAATTGAAGAAAAAAAATATCATACATTTCAAAGAAACTCGTGTCAACTCTTATGCGATTTGACATGGAAAGGCTCTATTCATATTTTGGTTAGAGATGTTAGACCTTTATACCATGTACCTCAGTAGAAGGTTGTTTCGCACGTTTTATAACGCGTTTCCTCGTGGGATATTCTTCACCATGATCTTTGAGACATTTTCTTTTAATGTCTTTCCAATTATCTACATTGATTTTACGCCTCCGTCCTTTATTAATGTGCCCGCGGAGAGATGATCGTTCACCTGCACACTCTCCCATCTTGACTGATGTTACATCCTATTTCCACAGATTGCGATGTTTAACTATTAATACAGGCGCGGATCCACGGGGAGGGAAATGAGGGAAATTTCCCCTCCCAAAATGTTTCAGTAACTATTAATTTTAATTTGTCCCGAAACTTTCAAGCAAAAATATTTTCGTATAAACATTAAAACAAATAACAATGTATCGCATGATGCGGTGAGTTTAGCCTGCGTCATTCTACATAATCTGTAATATGACACATTCGACCAAAACATTTTGAATAAAATAATTTCCCCTGCCAAAATTCGTTTCTGGATCCCCCCTGATTAATAACAAGAGAACTATTAGACGTATCGGAAACTAGAGTGCGCCACGATGTAGAGCATCCATATACTTTAATTATACTTATATCCCTATTACGCCAATTGTGTTGGTTACATTCTTATTCCAGGTTCCCCTTCAATTTATCATATTTATTTTTTACACTTCTGCCATTATAAATATTAAACTTGGCGCCAAAAATTAACCAGAATTCGTTTGCGATGAAGCCACCTACACCTTCATTACGAAACTCATTGCTACTTCATTCAAAAGAAACTGCAAGCTGACTTTAACTTACGACCCTGCCTATCTTTGTTCTCAATTAGATAATTTTTACAAATACATTTTATTCCTCATATAATTTTCTAAGAACTATAACACAAACACAATTAATACAAAAGTGTGGCTCTTATACTAACAATCTTTTAACGATATTTTATATATATGCAGCGAGTTTTTTACGGCTGACGCCGCACCTCGCTTCCCGATCTCCATTTTTCTCTATCATCCCAATCTCCTTCCTGCAGTCCTCTGGCAGCCATCGCGTCTTGTACGTCTTGGGCCCAGCTTCTTGGTGGTCGACCCCGTTTTCTTCTCTCGGGAGGAATCCATTTCCATATTAATTTAGGCCATCTAAACTCCTCCATTCTTTCTAGATGACCATTCCAGAGGAGGCGTTTGGTTTCAATTTTGTCGATAATATTTCGTTTAACGCCCATAATATCCCTTATTCTCTCATTACGCACATGTTCCAGTTTGGAAATGCCACTGCTTCTTCTCCAAAAATCCATTTCAAGTGCAAGAAGTCTGTCTCGTTCTCTTTTATTCAGTTCCCAAACTTCTGCACCATAGGTAGTAATACTTTCAACCAATGAGGAGTAAATGATCTGCTTTGTTCTTTTTTTATTTTGTCATTCCACAGAATGGGGTTTAGTTGCCGTATCGCTCGTTTACCTTGTCCAATTTTATTATTAATGTCATCACTGCTTTTACCATTACATTATAAAGTGACCCATAAATATTTAAAAGTTTTACAACCTTTAATTTTTTCAGTCTCTATCTCTATATCTTCCAGCTCGTCATCTCCCACTTTCAAATACTCAGTTTTAGACATATTAATCTTTAGGCCCCATTTTTCATATTCGTCTTTCAACTTACGGAGCATGTAACTCAAGTCATCCATATCCCCGGCCACGATGACCTGATCGTCGGCAAAGAGTAGGGTATACATAACTTCACCACCGACTGGAATGCCCATACCACTACATTTCCTCTTCCACTCTCCTAGGGCTTCCTCTAAATAGATCTTAAAAAGTGTCGGTGCCATAGTACATCCCTGTCGAACGCCCTTCGTAACCAGGAATTCTGAGGAAACTTTATTGCCTATTTTGACCATGCTGATACAGTTGCTGTAAAATTCTTTTACGGCTCTAACATAAGTTGTCGACACTCCATTCTTATATAAACTGGTCCACAACTTGTTTTGTGGGACAGTGTCGTAAGCCTTGGGTAGATCTACAAAAGCTAGATGAGTTGTTAAACCTCTACAAACTCTTTTTTCAATCAGGTTTCGTAATGTAAATATCTCATCTATACATGAGCGCCCTGGTCTAAATCCATTTTGTTCTTCAGAATCCTTCACTTCCCTCTCTATTCTGTCTTTCAAGATACGGCCGTAAAGCCTAGCTAATGACGGCATTACACTGATTCCACGATAGTTGGAACAGTCTTTCCTATTACCTTTCTTATACAGAGAAGTGATTATTGCAGTTTTCCACTCCCGAGGTACGATATCCCCTTTCAGACACTTATCATACATCTTGGCCAGGATCTCGTAGAGTATAATTGGTGCGGACTTCATTAATTCGTTATATATATTACCAGGACCAGGTGCTCGGCCGTTCTTACTTAATTTTACAGCTCTGATTACTTCTTGAGTCGTTACCGGTGGGATGTGTAAATTTTCTTCATTTGTACTATTCTCATTTACCATGTCCAGCAAAAGTTTGGTCTATCTTCAGTAAGCAGTGCCTTATAATATTCCCTCCACTCTTCCATGCTTATTGGGCTAATACCTGCACAGTCATTATTTTGTTTTCTCATTGACTTCAGTATGCCCCATGCTTTATTTGCTCTAGTGTTACCAAAACATTTTTCTATATCCTCCCCTATATTTTTGCCATATCTCGTTTTTTGCTGCAGTAACTGCTGTTTGCGATTCTTTCCTCCTATCTCTATATATTTGAAGGTCTTCGTCACATTTTGTAGCGAGCCACTTATTATAAGCCATTTTCTTCTTATAAACTAACTTTTCTAGACTTTCATTCCACCACATTTCTTTTTTCCTATTCCTTGCATGTTGTTGTTCTCGTTCTCCTAATGCCTCGAAGGCAGATTCGTGTATCTTCTTCTTAACTACCCCATACATTTTAGTAGCAGAATCATCTGCAACGTCACACAGTTTTGTGGCTAATCTCATTTTATAAAGAAAACAAGTAGACTCATCTTGAAGTTTTTGCAAATTATAATTTATTTTTAAAATATTGTTACCATCTTCAATTTTGTAAGTATTTTTTGTACTTTTAAAAGGAAAGAAAATTCTGGACACCAGTAAATGATGATCTGATCCACACTCAGGGCCTCTCAATCCTCTTACGTCTTTTATCCATAATTTTGACTTTTGTCTTAATATAATATAATCAATTATAGATCTTAAATTCCGAGTTGGTTGTATCCAGGTATACTGATGTATCTGTTTATGCTTGAACCAACCATTCATTATTCTGAGAGTATTTTGATGACAAAATTCTATCAACCTCTCTCCATTATTATTTATTGTATTTTCCCCATGTTGCCCTACTATAGGATCGGCAATTCTCCATCCAGTGCGAGCATTTAAATCACCGAGTAATAAAAGTTCTTTTCGGTCACTTACTTTCTCCAGTGATTTTGTCAATTCTATATAAAATAAATCCTTACTTGCAATATCGGCATCATCATTTGGCGCATAAGCAACTATAATAGTAATTACATGGCTTTTAATCTCCAATTGCATCTTCAAAATTCTATCATTAATTTGATCCCAGCTGGTGATATTGTTTTTATATTTATTTTTGATAGCTATAGAAACCCCACTTCGAGCTCTCTCTTCCTTAGGCACCCCACTATAAATGTGGATGTACCCATTCCTTTCTTCCGTACCCTTTCCTTTTTTCTTAGTTTCTGTGAATCCTACTATGTCCATATCATACTTTTTGATTTCTCTAAATACCTCCTCAGTTTTCGTGGCAATTCCCTGAACGTTCCATGTTCCGATATTCAAAGTCCGTTTCCGCGCATGTTTTCGTCTTGATGATCCATCCTGATCCGAGGCTTTGCCGGGAAGTTTTTTTTGTTCACGATATTTTAACTTTTCAGAAACTGGGCTTGGATGGATAAAACAAATATTTTATTTGCTAAAATGAAGTCTGCTGGGCTACTGGAGTTCTGGGAAAAACAATTTGCAAGAAAAATCAGACTTTTGAATGAGATTCCAATGACATTCGAATATAACGAAGATAACGTACCTCAACCTTTTTCTATGAAAAATATGTGGACACACTTCGAAATATTAGGTAAGTATGTTTCAATTTGCACAGGTAGAATGCAGAAAATACACACTGATCTTAACAATGATCTTCAAAGACTGTACGTGATCTTAACAAGCCTGATGTAAAGCAATAATGTTAAGATGTCTGAATCAAGGCCTAAACTGTACAACGTAAATGGAACGCATCGTGTCCGAAGTTTTTCAAAGTCGAAATTGAAACATATACTTTTTCAGTTCCTATTTAATTTTGGATAATTAAAATATTACTTTCTTCTTTTTACATAGTAAACTGTACATTTGAATTAAAGTTATTTAATTATTTTAGCCTCTTCAATTTTGTCTTCCTTTAAATAATAATTCTCAACATGTCTTTTAAATTGAGCTCAACATTTTATCAACGAATAAAAGTTACACCCATTGGAGGTCTCATTAGTAGTTTTTTTTTGTGAACTGGTAATCATAAACTTTGAAAATTCTGTTTTATCAAAAACCGACCATATGTTTAATCGACACAACGTTGATGACTGTCTCCTCATTATGAAGGAAGACAAAATTGAAGAGATTCTAAAAAAATTAATAACTTAATTCAAATATAGTTTTGTATAGAACAAGAAGAAAATAATATTTTAATTTTTTGGCGTTTCTGTCTTTAGAAAAAATGAAAAGATCTTAACAAATTGGTAACGGAAACTTACCAATACAGAGAGAATTTTGCATTAATACATTACAATCGCTTTTAACCAAAAAATTACAATCAATTATAATTTGATTGACCGAGTTATTAAATTATATGATTACAAATTCCATTACCAAAACATCCACGTTGAAAAAACCATACTAGGCCTTGATGATTATCTTCCAAATATTATGGAGAAATTTACATAACGAAGGCTTTCTCTTCTTAAAGTTCATTCTACAATATCCAAATATGGTCATTATGAGAATGTTGTTATTCCTCACATTCCTCATTCCTCGAGAACCTCGTTTTCTGTTTGTACCCAAGGTTCTGAGCAAAAAACGTTTTTTAAAATAAGAAACAAATTGAAAAAGTGGAAAAATAGGATATTGTATGGAATATTGATAATGAATTGTACTCAATGCCCCTAAGTTTATATGGGACAGACCCTAGGAAATCTAAGACAAAGGAAATTTGAACATTAAAAGAAAAAAATATTAACTTAACTCTGTCTGAAAACATCGGCATGACACAGGACATGTCATGGATGATTAATAGTTAAAGATTCTAGACGAAGAACCAAGATAAAAAAGCTAAATATTGTGATATATCAATTAAAAAAAGAATTATTCAAGGAATAAAATACTGACGAAAAAGGAAAAGTAGGTCGCAGGAGAGCAAGTGAGGGAAACAGGCTTTTGTTGAGGGTGAAGAGCTGCGCGAGGGGAGACATCTCGATCGAAGAATTTATGACGGCAGTGGGTAGAGGGTCGGGGAGCTAGGCCGCAACTGAACTCAAAACGCAGAGTACAAAGGACACCCTTTCCGCGGCAGATCACATTTAGCACGACTCAAGTAGACAGGCGGATATAATGATGGCTACTGCCGGGACGCGATAAATAGACTGTAACGAGCCCCAGCGCGCAACTCAGGACAATAGGCGACCCAAAATTCGATACGCGCGCGTGTTTGTCCAGGTCGGGAACAGACACACGGCGTAGTTCGGACCGGAATTTCAGCTGACCTATTAGAAATAAGATGACAATTGCCCAAAGAAACGACGAGAAGAATTGGATAAGAAAGAGAGTAGGCGGAGTAAAAATGTGACAGAGAGTGGAGGAATACGGTGGATGAGCACGTGACGGGAGATGGTGGTAGAGGTGGCAGAGAGACACGGAGTTTTGTCGAGAGAGGACGCGAGTGATGAGAGACGCGAATTTTGTCGAGAGAGGACGCAATGTTTTAGAGAGACTTAGATTTTGTGGGGAGAAGACGCGAGAGTATCGTCAGGCTTCGCAGTGAGTGGAAGCCAAACTAAAAACAAAACCTTTTATCAAATTTCGCGGTGATTGAGACTTTGATGCACATAATTTCGAGCGAGTGTGTGAGGGAGAAAAAGAAACTCCATGGTTCGTTCCGCACCAAACATGATTTCGGCAGTGGGTCGAGTTAGATTGTTCGCGGACTAGATAAATCGTGCACCGCGATGAAGGCACGCGCGGCATAGACTCGTTCATGCGTGGTCTAACGAAGGGCAGCCGTTACTCGGGAGGCCTGAGCATCTTGACAACCGGACGGCGGAGCAGAGCTAACCCGTGGGGTCCATTGCATGACTCCAATCTTCAGAGCGACGACCGCCAGGGCTGTTCTTCCGGGCTGCGTGAACTTAGGTCCACGCGCTCCTTGGCTACTAACTAGTAAGAACCTTCCAACTAAATGGTATGTGAACAAAGACTTTATTAATTAATGCAAGTAAGAAGACAGATGAAAAATCAGTAGATGTATTTTAATTAGTTTATCATAGAGAAACTCAGTGATTGAGGAATTTTCGCCATGAATAATGTAACTAAATTATCAAATGCAGTAGTAAATGACCCAATTTAAATTCAACAACGATTCTTATTAATGACTAAACAATTTCCTACAAATCACCTTTTCCTAGTATGTGTAATTAATTTAGTCAAAGAAGTTAATGTTAATAAGTGTGTCGGCATGTATGAGTCATGGAGAGCGGCCTGGCAGCCCTCGGAATTGGCAAAACATGTTGTAGAAACTGAGGGTTAATGAAAGGGGAACGAACCCACCTGTTGGTAGTTTGGCGGTAAGGTCAAGGTAGGACCGCGTCACCATCACAATATGTATCAGTGACTTTACAAATTTTTTCAGGGAAAATGGAAGACTACTATGATTGAGACAACTAAAGTTATCAAAAAGGACAAGAGTTTAGGATTAATAAGGTAACTGTATGGAATGTAAGAGGGTTACGTGGAAAAGAAGACTTGTTAGAAATGGAGTTACAGCCCGCTCAAGTAGACATTGCATTCATACCCGAAACGAAGAAGTTACGTTCGACATAACTTAAAGAATATATTTTAATTTACTGTGGCATAGAGCGTGAGAAGAGGGCATCTGCTGGTATAGGAATATTGATCAAAAAGAAAATAAATTAGATAGATGGATATACACTTATAAATGAAAGAATGATAAAATTGAGACGCAAAATCAAACGAGGTCACCTATTACTGGTTGCTATCTCATCTGAAGAAGCAAGAAAAGAAGTTGTTGAAAAGTTTTATGAAGAACATCAAGATATTGACAGAATGCCTAGTGATACCTGATCGTTGTCGGAGAGTTGAATGCAAGAGATTTGAATGGAAGTGTCTCAGTCAGCGGAATAATTAGTACAAATCGAGAAGAAACCTATAATAGAAACGGGCAAACTCTTAAGGAATTTGCTTCATTAAATTAATTGAAGATCACTAACACATTCTTTCGCCATAAAGAAATCCACAAAACAACTTGGAGTGCACGGAGAAGACGATCAATTATTGACTGCTCACTTTACGAGCTAGTTAGTAAGAAAATGAGCCTTTAGAACAAGATGTGAGGGTGTACATAGACTACGATGTTGATACAGATCATTTCCCATTGATATCCAAAATAATTCCACACTTCAAATATCATTACTGTCCAGTAAACAAAACAAAAGCACGAGAAGAAGTATTTAGAGTGAATTTGTTGCAGGAAGAGAGTATAAGGCATCTTTACCAACACAGAATGGACCAACACTTACGTGAAATGCCTGGATGTCAAAACATAAATGTGATGTGGAATAATCTGAAACGTGTCATCTTGCAAGTAGCAGAAAAAGCTTTGAGAAAGAAGAAGAGAACAAATAATTGTGGCCTAAGATTATGGAATGAAGGCTTAACAGACCTCACAACAAAAAAGAAGAATGTCTGTCTACAATATATTTCCTCTCGATCTCTTCACGATAAACAAGAATATAGAAGATTATCCACAACAGTTAAAAAAGAAGTGCGGCATATTATAGTGGCATATAGAAACCACCATCGCGGTATCCGTAGTTTAAATAAAATATTATTTCATCTGCCCAGTAGCATCAGGAATCTATTTACGACCCTTGTCCGTGCTTTTTCTCTTTCGCAGCCCCTGGATTAATCTCTAGGTCAAGGAAGTGATTATTTTTTTCGAAGAATGACAGACCAAACCCAGACAGCTAGGCGCGAGCCGGGGTGTCAACAAATCTTTTTTTAACGACCCCCTTTCCCGCCCGCGACGCGGCCAGACCTCGCGCACGCGTCTCAACCCCTTCAGATTACAAAGACTGGTTGTTGAAACATCCATCTCCTCTTCGACGCGTTACTGACGCTTTAATGGCAAAAATTAATATGTCTAACTCTAACATTCCAGGACCAGCTGTGTTTCAATTACGTAGTTACTGATAAGTGCATTACGAGGGGGTGGGATCATTCGGGGAATTTCCACTCAGAGTATAAGGCTGCTATTGGGTTAATTAAAATTAGGCTCACTAGGTTTCGGCCAATCACTTCCCGTGTTTCCAAAAACAAAGGAAAAGTGATTTTCGAACGCGGGCAGGAGGAGAGACTTAGAAGATTTCACAAGACAAGGACAGGCGGAACGCCGGGCGTAGCAGTCGCGTCCGGGTGAGTCCGAAATTCTTGTGATTTTGCCAGGACCCCCTGTGGGAAAATTATTATTGAAAACGAGTGCTGTCGCGCGACCTGCCGCACTCGATACTGACAAGTACGAAAAGATCGGGGCGTTAGGAGTTTGGGGCTCCGCAAACGGACGCCCGCTGGAGACAGAAGCTGGGCCATCGCCCCGCATCCGCATGGAGAAGTCTGGCTCGCCCCCTCTCCGCGGCCAACCAACGGACCAGCTGATGGCTGAGGTATGCGAAAGGAGACATCCGGTCACCCCCATTGGAAGAAGACGCGTTCAAGACAGGAGTGACGTGTATAATCATGAACTGCCGTTCGTGCTCAGGCGTTTAAAGCTACAAAATTCAATAAGAAATAACTTTTGGGAATTCACATATTATGCTAAATGCGAAGCCGCGCTCTGGCTTGTTTTACTATCTTAGATTTTTTAAGTTCACGTAGAATTTCCCTTTAATTTAATTCAATGAGCTCAAGTAAATTCTTATCTCACTAACACATTTTCTTCCCCTTTTTTATAAATTAAATATTAAAATTTGTATTTTAATGGTACTGATTTGTCTTTTTTTTTATCAAGAATGCATCTTTGCCACGTTCATTCCATTATAGTAAGTGAAGGTATCTTTCAGATACAGAACTAGCCTGCCCATAGTAGCCCATAGTAGCATTACAATACGAATTGCCAGAGCTGGGAAACATTTCTTAGCGAAACAACACGATCTGCACGAACAACAGGCAAAACCCTACAAAATATTAAAACAACTTATTAAGAATGAGAGGAACAAAATAAAACTTAGTTTGATTTCGGATGACGTGGCTTCATTACCTTACACATCTATGGACAATTGAGGACCAGCAAGAAGGGGAAATAGCTTTCACGGGAGAAATATTTGACCTGATAACAATGGACGAGTTGAAGTGGGTTCTTAAACACATTAAAAATAGAAAAGCGCCTGGGTCACACAACATCAACAATGAACTCTTCAAATATGCGTCTGAAAAATTTTCCCTTGAGCTGTTGGACTTTCTTAATACTTGCTGGATATATGGTCACATCAAAGAAGGATGGAGGGTTGCTGTGGTCGACCCTTATACAAAGAGGGTGATAGGAAGAACTGCTCTAATTACCGAGAATCTTTTGAATTCCGGATACAAAATATTCGCCAAAATTATAAATCAGAGGCCTATTTCAGAGGTTTTTTAGTCTATTTCATATCGCTAAAAATTTTAACTTCAAATTATTCATATCCAAAACCAAAGTCATGGGTTTTAAAGGAATCTTTCCTATTCGAACAAAGATTGAAATAAATAATAACGTATTTGAAAAAGTTTCAAATTTTAATTATCAGGGATACAATATAGCCTATGATCATTCTAGAGACCTATCGGAGCTCTGGGATTTGTTCCGCAAAATTTGTTTACGAACTTGTCTAAACTCCCAGGTAATTTAAAAGACAGGGATGTGCAAAAAATAGCTTTATTTGGAACAGCCCACATTTTGCGAAAAGTATTGTAGAGGCACCGACAGTCCCTAGATCTGCACCTTAGGTAGCTGTTTGCAACCTGGATTAGATTTTATATTCAGCCGACTCGTAACATCTTTAGTCGTGATGTAGTGGAATAATAATAATAATAATTCATAATTAAATTCAATAATAATTATTCGTTTGTCTTTTTCCCGTTACTACGGGGTCTAGGCAAATGGGTGCGGGCTCAGTTTTTATTAATATCTACGCCACTCCATTTTCATACAAATTTTGCTGTTTTTAAGGCCGGATGCCCTTCCTGACGCCAACCACAAGGAACCCACAAGCACGTTATACATAGACAACACACACAAACACGAAACACACACAACCGTTCCCTAGGCGGGATTCGAACCCACGATCTTTCGGTCCAATATCGCCATGGCACTACTGACTTAGCGATCTCGGCCACCAGCAATCGGCAATTACCCAAATATATATATATATATATATATATATATATATATATATATATATATATATATATATATATATATATATATATATATATATATTATTTGTATTAATTTTACGAGTTTATACAATTTCGTTTCTTAATGCTTTGTGAAATAGGGCAAAAAAGCTAAATGATGTTATGTGAAATATAAATGAAAATACAATGAAATAAAACAAATGAGCACATTTCTGCGTATTTTGACATGAATATGAAAAAGTACGAGCGTTTTCAGGTAATTTGGTGAGGGCTTATATATATTTGGATTCAGCGTACCCGCTTTACTATAAATTCATTGCAAAATCCTGGGCAAGTGAAAAAAAGTTTTTTTTGTTGAGCAGTTTAATCAGTCATCAATACGAAGAAACTCCACCCTCTAACTCGTCTCCCTCAGCAATCGTGTAGTGCGTGAATGGGTAATGGTGATAACAATGAAAGGAAGAGGAACAAAAAATAATGCCGGTTGTACTACTCCGGCATTCGCATTGTACTGATCGGAAAAAACAAAAAACTACCGTTCAGAACACCCGATCATTAGAATTCTTTCCTAGCCAACGGCAGGACTCGACCTAGCTAGAATATGACTAGTGCCGAAAATACACCACTGTCCAGACTCGAATCCTAAGACCTCCCGGTCAGAAACTCTGCAGAGTCCATAGTTGTTCCTGAGCCATCACAGCGGTAAAAATTACAATTCATTAGAAAATACCGGTATAATACCTTTAAATAGAGGTATTTTACCGGTATAGACGTCGGATAAAGGTAAAATACCTCTAAAAATTCCGGTTTTTGACGTCTTATACCGGTATTTTTAATGGTATTTTGAATAAAGGTATAACAAAGGTAAAGGTATTTACATCTATACCGATGGTAAATACCTTTACCGCTATTATTTCAGCATTCGGTCCCTGGTGTTGACTATGCTTCAAATGATAATTCAGTTAAATATTACATTACTGTAATACCATTAATTGAATTTTTATTCCATTTTTGTAAAGATGTTTTAAAATTATGCATACCACATCGTGGTTGATTCAATCAATCTGACGTTTCAGCATTTTCTCTCTATCTAATGGTAATTCATATTTTTCTTGAAATGTAATAATCTAATCGCTGACATCACCATTTTCAGAATTATACTCATAATTTGCTCATTTTTGTATCGCAAATTCATTTGTAGCTATTACCATACTGATAATACACCATGTGAATGATAATAGGTTAAACCACATTTATTATGTTTTTAATTCACATTGAAAAATTATTAAAATCGATGCATCTACAAAGACTAGATTGTATTATCGTTTTAAATGCTCAGCCTGTGAACACAGGAAATGAATAAAAAAATTAAAAAGATGTATATTAAATACGTATTTATTCAATGTATAATTTAGTCATGTAAAAAATTTAATTCAATAATTTCCTTTTTTAATAATCCTTTATACATTAATCTCAATTTTTTTTAATTTAAGAAGATCTCTAAATATTGTTTTAAACAATTATCATATCGAACTGATAAAATTACCCTAAGTATCTGACCTGGTTTATCTGATATTAGGCCCACAAAAACTGTATATCTCCATTTTGAATCTACGTTTTTTGACATTAACAATACGATCTCACAATCTTACATGATATGTACCTTGATTCTGTTTTAACATAACTTCCATTTATAAGGTTATTTTTTTTATTTAAAAAATCATTAAAAATATTGTGGTCTAGAAGCTTAACATAATCAAAATATTACGTGTAAAATGAACAATATTGAAAAAAAATATTTTTTTTTATTCTGATAATCAAATCTCAATGCTTGAGAATTGGAAAATTTGATAATAATTTAAAACAATGTGGTATTTGTGAAAATATTTAATTTATTAGGTAACTTATTTTTATTTTATATTTTTTTTATTAATTTACTTTATTGCTGTTGAGGTTCAAGAAACCTGGTTTAGCCATTTCAATGCTGTTCAATGCACTATATCCTCTAGTTTTATGACAATATTTCAAACAAAATGAGTTTAACTTTGAAAATGTGAAATTTTGATGTTGAAAATCTGATGTGGGTTTCAATATACCAAACTATGCCTCGTGCAAATCAATGTAGGTACCCAACTGCGCCTTGACTCTTGCAAATCGATGCAAATTATTAAAAAGTTCGGATATTTTG
>JAHLJT010009112.1:0-27026 GCA_031308135.1 Acheta domesticus | reverse complement strand
TTTTCGCCGAACGGGCTAGCCGATTGCGCCACGAAGGCTGGCTGCTACCGGTAATCGTCTTATGTCAGCCACAACACACACACTGACGCGCCAAAAATAGGCAGTCGACCCGGTTGGGCTCGAACCACCAACCTTTCGGTTAACAGGCCCGAACGGGCTAGGCGATCGCACCACGGAGGCTGACGGTGAAACTGTGACTCGTCTTTCTCTTCGCCGCAATACATACACTGACGCGCCAAAAAGGCAGTCGTTCCCGGGTGGGCTCGTACCACCAACT
Source organism: Acheta domesticus (assembly GCA_031308135.1). Lineage (NCBI taxonomy): Eukaryota > Metazoa > Arthropoda > Insecta > Orthoptera > Gryllidae > Acheta > Acheta domesticus. The sequence continues at coordinate 26,749 of JAHLJT010009112.1, read as the reverse complement.
TTCGGTTAACAGCGAAGGCGGAGGCCGATTGGGCCACCGAGGCTGGCTGCTAACGTAACTCGTCTTCTTTTCGCCGCAAACACACACCCACTTACGCGCCAAATAGGCAGTCGCCCCCAGGGGGCTCGAACCACCAACCTTTCGTTAACAGCCGAACGGGCTAGCCGATTGCGCCACGGAGGCTGGCTGCTAACGGTAAACTCGTCTTCTTGTCGCCGCAACACACAGACTGACGCGCAAAATAGGCAGTCGCCCCCGGTTGGGCTCGAACCACCAACCTTTCGGTTAACAGCCGAACGGGCTAGGCGATCGCACCACGGAGGCTGACGGTGAACTGTGACTCGTCTTCTCTTCGCCGCAATACATACACTGACGCGCCAAAAAAGGCAGTCGTTCCCGGGGTGGCTCGAACCACCAACCTTTCGGTTAACAGCCGAAAGCGCGGGAGCCGATTGGGCCACGGAGGCTGGCTGCTAAACGGTAACTCGTCTTTTTTCGCCGCAACACAAACACTGACGCGCCAAATAGAGCAGTCGCCCCGGTTGGGCTCGAACCACCAACCTTTCGGTTTAACAGCCACGAACGGGCTAGGCGATGCACCACGGAGGCAGACGGTGAACTCGTGACTCGTCTTCTCTTCGCCGCAATACATACACTGACGCGCCAAAAAGGCAGTCGTTCCCGCGTGGGCTCGAACACCAACCTTTCGGTTAACAGCCGAACGCGGTAGCCGATTGGGCCACCGAGGCTGGCTGCTAAGGGTAACTCGTCTTCTTTCGCCGCCAACACACACACTGACGCGCCAAAAATAAGGCAGTCGCCCCGGGTGGGCTCGAACCACCAACCTTTCGGTTAACGCGAACGGGCTAGGCGATCGCACCACGGAGGCAGACGGGGAACTGTGACTCGGTCTTCTCTTCGCCGCAATACCACACTGACTCTCCAAAAGAGGCAGTCGCCCCCGGGTGGGCTCGAACCCAACCTTTCGGTTAAACAGCGAAACGCGCTAGCCCGATTGCGCCACGTAGGCTTGCTGCTAACGGTAACTCGTCTTCTTTTCGCCGCAACACACACAGTGACGCGCCAAAAGAGGCAGTCGCCCCCGGGGTGGGCTCGAACCACCATACTTTCGGTTAACAGCCGAACGCGCTAGCGATTGCGCACGGAGGCTTGCTGTAACGGGAACTCCTCTTCTTTTCGCCGGAACACACACACTGACGCGCCAAAATAGGCAGTCGCCCCCGGTTTGCTAGTGAACCACCAACCTTTCGGTTAACAGCCGAACGTGCTAGCCGATTGCGCCACGGAGGCTGACGGTGGAACTGTGACTCGTCTTCCTTCGCCGCAATACACGCACTGACCACGCCAAAAGAGGCAGTCGCCCCGGGTGGGCTCGAACCACATTCCTTTCTGTTAACAGCCGAACGCGCTAGCCGACTGCGCCACGTAGGCCTGCTGCTAACGGTAACTCGTCTTCTTTTCGCCGCAACACACACAGTGACGCGCCAAAAGAGGCAGTCGCCCCCGGGTGGGCTCGAACCACCATCCTTTCGGTTAACAGCCGAACGCGCTAGCCGATTGCGCCACGGAGGCTTGCTGCTAACGGGAACTCCTGTTCTTTTCGCCGGAACACACACACTGACACGCCAAAATAGGCAGTCGCCGCCGCCGGGTGGGCTCGAACCACCATCCTTTCTGTTAACAGCCGAACGCGCTAGCCGATTGCGCCACGTAGGCTGGCTGCTAACGGTAACTCGTCTTCTTTTCGCCGCAACACACACACAGTGACGCGCCAAAAGAGGCAGTCGCCCCCGGGTGGGCTCGAACCACCAACCTTTCGGTTAACTGCCGAACGCGCTAGCCGATTGCGCCACGGAGGCTGACGCTGAACTGTGACTCGTCTTCTCTTCGCCGCAATACATACACTGACGCGCCAAAATAGGCAGTCGCCCCCGTGTGGGCTCGAACCACAAACCTTTCGGTTAACAGCCGAACGCGCTACCCGATTGCGCCACGGAGGCTGACGGTGAACTGTGACTCGTCTTCTCTTCGCCGCAATACATACACTGACGCGCCGAAATGGGCAGTCGCCCCCGTGTGGGCTCGAACCACAAACCTTTCGGTTAACAGCCGAACGCGCTAGCCGATTGCGCCACGGAGGCTGGCTCTGAGCTGTGACTCGTCTTCTCTTCACCGCAATACATACACTGACGCGCCAAAAGAGGCAGTCGCCCCCGGGTGGGCTCGAACCACCAACCTTTCGGTTAACAGCCGAACGCGCTAGCCGATTGCGCCACGGAGGCTGACGGTGAACTGTGACTCGTCTTCTCTTCGCCGCAATACATACACTGACGCGCCAAAATGGGCAGTCGCACCCGTGTGGGCTCGAACCACCAACCTTTCGGTTGACAGCCGAACGCGCTAGCCGATTGCGCCACCGAGGCTGACGGTGAACTGTGACTCGTCTTCTCTTCGCCGCAATACATACACTGACGCGCCAAAATAGGTAGTCGCCCCCGTGTGGGCTCGAACCACCAACCTTTCGGTTAACAGCCGAACGTGCTTGCCGATTGCGCCACGGAGGCTGACGGTGAACTGTGACTCGTCTTCTCTTCGCCGCAATACATACACTGACGCGCCAAAAGAGGAAGTCGCCCCCGGGTGGGCTCGAACCACCAACCTTTCGGTTAACAGCCGAACGCGCTAGCCGATTGCGCCACGGAGGCTGACGGTGAACTGTGACTCGTCTTCTCTTCGCCGCAATACATACACTGACGCGCCAAAAGAGGCAGTCGCCCCCGGGTGGGTTCGAACCACCAACCTTTCGGTTAACAGCCGAACGCGCTAGCCGATTGCGCCACGGAGGCTGACGGTGAACTGTGACTCGTCTTTTCTTCGCCGCAATACATACACTGACGCGCCAAAAGAGGCAGTCGCCCCCGGGTGGGCTCGAACCACCAACCTTTCGGTTATCAGCCGAACGCGCTAGCCGATTGCGCCATGGAGGCTGGCGCTGAGCTGTGACTCGTCTTCTCTTCGCCGCAATACATACACTGACGCGCCAAAAGAGGCAGTCGCCCCCGGGTGGGCTCGAACCACCAACCTTTCGGTTAACAGCCGAACGCGCTAGCCGATTGCGCCACGGAGGCTGGCGCTGAGCTGTGACTCGTCTTCTCTTCGCCGCAATACATACACTGACGCGCCAAAAGAGGCAGTCGCCCCCGGGTGGGCTCGAACCACCAACCTTTCGGTTAACAGCCGAACGCGCTAGCCGATTGCGCCACGGAGGCTGACGGTGAACTGTGACTCGTCTTCTCTTCGCCGCAATACATACACTGACGCGCCAAAATGGGCAGTCGCCCCCGTGTGGGCTCGAACCACCAACCTTTCGGTTAACAGCCGAACGCGCTAGCCGATTGCGCCACCGAGGCTGACGGTGAACTGTGACTCGTCTTCTCTTCGCCGCAATACATACACTGACGCGCCAAAATAGGTAGTCGCCCCCGTGTGGGCTCGAACCACCAACCTTTCGGTTAACAGCCGAACGTGCTTGCCGATTGCGCCACGGAGGCTGACGGTGAACTGTGACTCGTCTTCTCTTCGCCGCAATACATACACTGACGCGCCAAAAGAGGAAGTCGCCCCCGGGTGGGCTCGAACCACCAACCTTTCGGTTAACAGCCGAACGCGCTAGCCGATTGCGCCACGGAGGCTGACGGTGAACTGTGACTCGTCTTCTCTTCGCCGCAATACATACACTGACGCGCCAAAAGAGGCAGTCGCCCCCGGGTGGGTTCGAACCACCAACCTTTCGGTTAACAGCCGAACGCGCTAGCCGATTGCGCCACGGAGGCTGACGGTGAACTGTGACTCGTCTTTTCTTCGCCGCAATACATACACTGACGCGCCAAAAGAGGCAGTCGCCCCCGGGTGGGCTCGAACCACCAACCTTTCGGTTATCAGCCGAACGCGCTAGCCGATTGCGCCATGGAGGCTGACGGTGAACTGTGACTCGTCTTCTCTTCGCCGCAATACATACACTGACGCGCCAAAAGAGGCAGTCGCCCCCGGGTGGGCTCGAACCACAACCTTTCGGTTAACAGCCGAACGCGCTAGCCGATTGCGCCACGGAGGCTGGCTGCTAGCGGTAACTCGTCTTCTTTTCGCCGCAACACACACACTGACGCGCCAAAATAGGCAGTCGCCCCCGTGTGGGTTCGAACCACCGACCTTTCGGCTAACAGCCGAACGTGCTAGCCCACTGCGCCACGGAAGTTGATGGCCAATGGTTGTTTGTCTTCTCGTCGCCGCAATTCACATATTTGCGCGACTTTGGCTGACAGCTATCCGTATCTCGTCTCCTCATCGCCGCAATACACATAGTGACGCCCCGAAAGTCAGCCCACAAGTAGGAAATGATCATATTTTATGCACCCTGTCCAGTTTTTCGTGCATAATTAACATAGAAAGGTCTAGAATGGCACGAGAGTGCCAGCGTGCATTACTCAAATCGTGTATCTGCCGAAATTTGACGACTACCTTATTCCTGTCAGTGAAGTGACGGAAGACTGATAGATGACATTATCTCACAATTTGTTTATTACATTGCAGATCGTAGCAACGGGGACAGCATCTCCAGGTATTGTTGTGTTCCTGCGAAAAAATAAAATGATAACGCTGGATGCTATGTATTATATTAGATGGAAATATACGTTCATGTATTCTTAAGAAATAAAGTCTGTTCATCTACAAAAGTGTAACAGTCGATATTCTTATCAACTGGTAGCAGAGTGCGCGGTTTTGATATTAACTGGACAATGGCCGTAGCAAGTAATATGTCCTTCGGGAAAATCGAAATCCTCAACAACACGAATTATACGTTGTGGAGCATGCGAATGAAAACCCTGATAAAATCACGTCATTTATATACCGAAATAATCGAAGAGGAAGAACCGAAGAAAATTCCCGGAGACGAGGTAAGCGAAGCACGATGGAAAGAGTGGGAATTTAAAAATGACGAAGTGATGGGCCTGTTAGTCATGACGTTGTCGAACGAACAACTTCTCGCTTGTCGGGGAATAACAAAAGCTAGAGATTTGTGGAATGCTTTGCAGAGAAGACACGAGGGACAGGGGAGATATAAAATAACCACTCTGAAGGCTAAATTGGCAAAATTGGAAAAGGGAGACAACGAACTTATTGGGGATTACTTGATTCGAGCAATGGGCATCGCTTGTGAAATTAATGAATTAGGCGTCAATGTAGAAGACAGTGAATTGATTTATCACGTGCTAAACGGATTACCTAAGTCGTATACCGAAATTACGACGGCTTTATTGACAAATTCGGAAACCAGTTTTGAAACGATGCGGGAACATTTGATAAATTACGAGAAAAAATATTTAAGATCTTCAATGATCAAAGATACGATTGAATACAGAGTTACAGAAACGCGCAAGATGACTTGTTTTGTATGCGGGAAGATGGGACACAAGGCGAAAGATTGCTGGCACAGGAAAGGTGTAGCAACTTGTATTCAAGACAGTGAGCGAGGGAATTACTACAAAACGAAGAAAGCGAATAAAGAATATTCAGGAAGCAAGAATCTGTTAAATAACAAAGGAAGATATTATAATTCTGATTATGGTGGGAAATCCAATACTAACAACAGAAGAGAGTTCGCGATGATTGCGAAGAAAGATGACGTGAAAGAGGATGCGGAAGACGAAAAGGAGATTTCGTGGTTGCTAGATTCGGGATGTAGTGTTCACATGACTTCTCATAATGAAATATTGAGAGGTCAAAAACCAGCGACCGTCGAAATAACTACTGCCGAGTCAGGAAGAAAACTCATTTCTGAAATGGAAGGGCGTGTTAGTGGCTCCTGCATTACTAACGAAGGGACTGTCACTAAATTAAATATGGAACGCGTCCTATTTGTTCCAAACTTGGAAACCAATCTACTTTCTGTTCCGAACATCGTTAGTAAAGGAAAGAAGATAGTTTTGGACAACACCGGAGCGAAAATCTACGACATAAAGCATGGTATGTTAATCGCGAATGGATCGTTTGATGGAGAAAATTTCATTTTTAATATGCAAATCGACAATAATATCAAATCTGGAAAATGTGATGAAAAGAGGAAAGGTGATGATAAAGAAGAAACAAGAACGAGTGTTATTGAAACCTGTTTTAAATCGAAAGCAAGTGTGGAAAATCTATGGCATAGGAGGCTGTGTCATATCAATTATAATTATATAGCTGTAATGAAAAACAAAGGATTAGTTCGCGGACTGGAGAACGCTGTGATTCAAGATAATTCTTGTGATCAGTGCTTACGCGGTAAGTTTACGCGGTTGCCTTTTACGAACATATCGCAGAGAACTTCGAATGAAGTATTGTCAAGGTTATTTGTCGACTTATGTGGACCTACCGCGTCACCATCCTTAGGAGGTAGTAGATATATGTTGACCATAGTTGACGACTACAGTCGTAGATATTTTGTAGAATTTTTAAAAAGAAGGAGGAATGTTCTAGTAAAATTATAGAATTCATCAATCGTAGGGAAAATGAAACGAACCGAAAAGTTAAATACATTCGCAGTGAAAATGGAAGCGAGTTCGTGAATTCCGTTTTGACAGATTTTTACAAAACCAAAGGAATCAAAAGTGAACTTACCACATTCTACACGCCGCAAAGCAACGGAGTAGCCGAACGTGCGAATAGAACCATTATTGATGCAGCGAGAACTATGCTCTTGGAGTCTGTGTTACCTATGGCATTCTGGGCGGAAGCCGCTAGAACCGCGGTATATGCCTATAATGTAAGTCCTATCTCAAGCGATAAGAAAAAAGTTCCACTAGAATATTGGACGGGATTTAAACCAAATGTGGCACATTTCAGAGTTTTCGGGGCAAAAGTATTTTTTGCTAACATGCAGAAAAATAAGCAGAAATTTAGTCCACGAGCAGAACAAGGCGTATTTGTAGGCTATTCACGTTGTAGGAAAGGTTACAGAATATACAGCTTGAATCTACGAACAATTCTGGAATCACGAGACGTGATTTTTAAGGAGGAAGAAAGAGGATACGCAGATTCTTCGAACATTCAGGAAGTATTGGAATGGAGTTATAGCACAACCCAAGATCTTGAGAAGAATAACATAACGTCATTGCAAGAGAAAACGTCAGAAGAAGGAGTATATGTACCTGTATTGATGAACAATAATTATCTGAAGAAGAAGAGTCTCACGAATGAGGATACTCTCGAAGATGCTGAACAACGATCTTCGTTTAAAGGAGGGAAAAAATCTGGGACGGAAGAGGAAGCGTCAAACGAAAATGATATAATACATTGTCGTTCTTCCATACGAAACGTACAAGAGATTACTCCGAGAAGATCGACAAGAATGAAAATTCCTACTAAGAGGTACCAAGCGGTAGTTGCGTGTGAAAGGAATTCGCCTAACGAAGAAACCCCGAAGACTTATGCTGAGCCGGTGACCTCGAAAGAAAGGGAAAATTGGAAAAAAGCCATTTCACGTGAGTTAGCCTGTTTACAGAGATATGAAACGTGGCAGGTTGAAGACATTACAGCTTTAGGTGAACACAAACTTCTTGGAAACAAGTGGGTATTCAAACGAAAACACGTTAATGGTGAGACTAAATATAAAGCGAGGCTTGTCGTGGATGGATCTCGACAGACCTGTGGGATTGATTACATCTCTGCGTACAGTCCAGTAATGAAAATGAATACGTTCAGAACGATTTTATCGATTGCGGCAATTAACAAATATGTAATACGATACATTGACGTAGAAACAGCGTATCTAAATGGTGAAATGGAACGTGATGTGTACATGAAAATACCGGACGGAATAAACATTCATGAAAACAGATCTTGAAGCTGAAGAAGAGTTTATATGGTCTTCCAGAAGCTGGTAGGTGCTGGTATAAAAAATTGTGTAGTATCTTGACAGAGTGCGGTCTTACTGCTTGCGAGAGTGATCCGTGCGTATTCACGAATCGGGATCCTAACAGATTTGTAGGAATAAGCTTCTACGTTGATGACTGCTTAATAATTGGACAAGATCACGATGTGATCAAAGATTTAATCTGCAAACTGAAGAAGAAACTCACTATCAAGGAAATGGACGGCAAAAATAATGAAAGTTTTTAGGTATTAGAGTTACGAAAAGTTCGGAGGGATATGTCTTAGATCAAACCGAGTACATAAATCAGATACTGAATAAGTTCAATATGGAAGCATGTAATCCTGTGAGTACTCCAGGAGTGGTGGGATGTAACTATGACGACTATGAAGGTTCGGAAAATGTAAACGAAAAATTGTATCAAGAACTTCTAGGTTGTTTAAACTACCTGGTGACAGCTACTCGCCCAGACATAGCTTATTCATACAGCACCTTATCACAGTACTCGCAAAACCCTAGGAATTTGCACTGGCAAAGTCTAAAAGAGTCTTAAGATATTTAAAAGGAACAGCAGATTTGAAATTAAAAATCAGCGGCTCGTCTGATGATGTGTTGCGATTGAGTTCAGACGCAAGCTGGAACACGACCAGAGACAGCAAGGCCTTTGCGGGATATGTTGTCAAACTTGGTGGGTCTTTAATAGGATGGAAATGTAAAAAACAAAGGATAGTGGCGATGTCGACCATGGAGGCAGAGCTGGTAGCTATCGAGGATGCGATATGCGAACAAAGATGGGTTACGACCTTATTAGAAGATTTGGGGTTTGAGAGTCTAGCACGACGTCCTATTGTGATATATACTGATAGTAAAGCAGTATTAGATTGGTCTAAGGATTTCAAGATAACGAATAGAAATAAGCACATGGTTCGAAGACTTAACTTCGTGAAAGAAAGTCTATTAAACAACGAAGTAATGCTAGAACATGTGAAGTCACAAGATATGGAGGCAGATATCCTTACTAAGCACCTTGATAAAAACACACTATCCAAACACATAAAATCTCTTAATCTGGTATGATGGAGAACAATCTTCAAGAATGATTCGTTCGTAAATTAATAAGATAAACGATCTACGAACGAAAAGGGGGGAATGATAGATGACATTATCTCACAATTTGTTTATTACATTGCAGATCGTAGCAACGGGGACAGCATCTCCAGGTATTGTTGTGTTCCTGCGAAAAAATAAAATGATAACGCTGGTTGCTATGTATTATATTAGATGGAAATATACGTTCATGTATTCGTAAGAAATAAAGTCTGTTCATCTACAAAAGTGTAACAGTCGATATTCTTATCAAAGACACGAATTAGTTAGTACAGAATACTTAATGTCGTCTCTCCAGCTGCCTGTTCCCCTTAGTCTCAGATGTACCGTAGCTGAAGACTGTTTTCGATTTGTAGTAATTGCTCTTTGAATCCTACATGGAGGAGTACTGGATCTTTGGTGATTTAACCAAGCCAGGGAGCTCATCGCCTATGACAACGCAAAGAACACAATCCAGCGCATCGTGCTTGCAACTGATGGACGTATTTTGGAAATTATCTTTCTCTTCGAACTTTTGCTACCGCCGAGGAATAACACCTGTCTCCTTGCCGGTATTTACGCCTGTTGTATCGGCAAATATCATGACAACTGATCTCGACCGTTTGAAGTCTTCGAATATATCCTTGAGTACTTCTAAGATTGTTTGAGGCTTCTAATCTTTTAATTTCATCACAGACTCCTTTTGTTGGCTTAATTCTTGGGGACTACATCAATATATTCAAAGCCATCATTGCGTTTGTCGTCAAAGGTATGCTCCAGTCCTCCCGATGAAGTGTACTTCCCAAGGACGTCTTCACCTGGGCAGCTCTTGTGTAGAGATTCACGTGGACTGCTGAGTGGCATTGGGTTGGGATTTCAATGCCCTCACCAAAAGCTGGAGGGATGTATTTGATTCTCCATAGGACGACAGTTTTAATCTTGTAACAAGAAGTCTTGCAATGCGTGTTGGGTTATGCTTTCTTGTGCTCGTTGATGCTTCTTTCTCAACCTCTCAAGGACTGTCTTTGGTTTTGTCGGATTAGTCTGTCTAACGTTTGGAACAATGAGGTAGATCTGAGCTGGAAATTCTCTTTCATTTTCTTCTTTCTCTGGGCTAGGTGGCTGGTCTTTGCCCAGAGCACGTTTTCCAGATAATTACCATCTTTCTCCTTGCTTCCAATTTATGCAGTTTGTGGAGGTTCACTTCCTCGTTGCTAATTCATTCGCCTTTCACCTTGTTTATGTCAATCAGTTCATTCAATGAATCAAAGTTTTGTTTCTTTCTGCATCGCCCATATTCTTTCATGTTTGCCAGTTTTGCACAGTTTGGCTTGATCAATTACTTGCGGTGAGTTCAATGTCTTGCTCCGTAAGGTTTTAAGCTTCACCGCAATTAGACTGATCATCGCTTTACGTTCTTTGGCAGTGGATTCAAGAAATGTGAAGTGTCCAATGACGTGGTTTCAACTCCGTTCACTCAAGGGTGCTTCGTAAATTGCCACATTGCGTCTTCCTGAAGGCGCTTGAAAAGTCTTTACATTGCTCTTCTGTAAAATTAGCTGTGGCGTAGCGTCAGGGGACGCTGAGATGCTGAACATCCCCGTATATAATATTAATAAAGAACCCTAAATACTGTAATGATAATCTTACAAGGAGTCCGTTGAGCGAAACACGTGTTGTACTAATTTTTTGAATTTATTTCCTATGATTGAATTTGTCGGGTTGTTGAAGCTGGCCTGTGATTGCTTGGAAGCTAAAATGCTTCTAGCGTCTGCCGCGAGATTGCGACGAGTAATGACGCATGCGAAGATGGCGAGGTTCCCCTCTCCCCTCTTCACCCCTGGCCCAGAGAAAACCGACTTCTTTACGCTAGCATCCACTGCGGAAAGAAGCTCGCTTGTGCACGAGAGCGCAGCACACTTCAGGCGTTCAGTAAATTATCTTTCTCTCAGTCGGGAGTTCCCACTCGGTCATGGGCACAACCCTGGCGAAAATCGGTGTGTACGCTAAACGTACGCCAATGTAGGGCAAACGTGCACGGAATGCGCATCTGCAATGTACGGATGTGAACAAGAGCTTGTCACGATATGAGTTTTTGTGTACCGAACGTGTAATTTGGCCCAAATGAATGTACGCTTGAGCTGAATTGGAACGTACACGACGTCACGTGTACACGATGTACGTGTACCATTACCAATCGATGCGTGCACCTAGGTTACGAAAACTAACCTAACCTAACATATTTACAGTGGAATGCGTTCCAGTAGAAAATCTTTCACGATTCTGCCTAGATTTTCTTCCGGAAAAATTCTCATGAGAACCGAATGTTTCTCAGAGATACATTTTATACTGAAGGTTCCACAAAAAAAAAAAAAAAAAATCCAAACAGAATTGTGCAAAAGATTCACTACTGAAACTGTCCGCGTAAAGGACTCACTAGTTTGATGTTGCATCAAGTACATTCAAATGTGATATATCATGGAAGATGTTTCAGAACACGTTTGATACTTACGAAAATAGCAGTCACACAATAGAAATAAACACATTTCTATGAATGAATTTTAATATCTCGTAACCTCATTCTTACAAATTGATTGTATTACTGGTGGTAGCTGGGAACAGAAGAATGTTTTGCTCGTAAACGTATTACCTTGAATTAACTACAGCCCTCCTATCAAACATTGCTTCTCGCAGGTCAGGTGCATTGAAAGAATCAAACAAAACCAAAATTAAATTTAAACAAAAACTTCCTTTATTAACTCTTATCACTATTCACAACCTCGTCTGCTGCTCTTGGGCTAGGAAAAGTTTACCTATAACACACGGATGAATGAATTACAGTATCTGGCCTTAATCTCAGTAATAGTTCTCTTAAAATTTGCTTGTTTTAAAGGTAGTTGGGAATAGGATGAGATGAATAATATACTCACTCTGGTGATATTATATTCTTTTTACCTGAGAATACAGGAAAAAAATAAAGAGAATTTTGGAACATTTAACATCATAATCAACTTAAACCTTGAGTTGCAATTCATGAAATAATTCTTGTGGTAAGAAGTATTCTAATGAACACAGAATTTTCATTTAATGAGGTAATTTATCAATGATTGACTGGAACTCCAATTGGTGGTTAACTTAGTACAGTGTTTCCAGAAATTGTTAAGCGTAGACTTGAAGAATCAATCCTACCTGGCCTGTTAAATTGTTTTGTACAAAAGATATGTGGATGACCTATTAATTATAGTTGATGAAAATGACATTAAATTTGCTCAATATGTTTAATTCTTGTGATGAATCCAGTTCACTTTAGAAAAAAAATAATCAATCTATAAACTTCCTAGATATCTATATCAAACATGACAACGGAAAAATATCAACAAATTGGTACAGAAAAGGTAATGCTGCTAATCGTATCCTTAATTATTTACCTAAACATCCCATACAGCTAAGAGAGGCATTGTTTATGGCCTCGTAGATAGAGCAATAAAATGATCCCATCCCATACACCAGGAATGTCATATAAAAATAGTACATGATATATTTATTTTAAAAAAATCCTGTTGAGTATATAAAAAAGCACATAAAGAAGAAGAGAGCAATGCTATGTGGAATGTTTTATATCATACCTGATCAACCCTATTCCAAAACCTTAGCTGTTAACAAAACTATAGTTTTGCCATATGTACCTAAAATTACTAACAAAATAATAAAAAATACAAAATATAATATCTAGAAATATATTAACAAACAATCTTATTAGAAATGTTAAAGATGTAATTCCAGCTTCTGAAGTGGAAAAAGGAAACTATATCCGTTGCCAACAAATCATGTATTGGCCAAACAAAACGAAGAATGAAACAAAGAATACATGAGCATAAAAATAACTTAGAGAAATTCATTAAAAACAATTTCAAAGCACAGAATTCAGCATTCACTTAAATGTGATTTTGAAAATCTATCAATTTTAGACAAAAACCAAGAATATATGCCAGGTTAATTTCCCAAACGTTATTTATCAAATTAATAAAATAATAAATTCAAATCAAGAGGGTAATCTTCTTACCACTTCCTATTCCACTTACTACTTTAAATAAAATAAATCACAAAATTTTTTTGAAAACATCTTAAGATGAGTCTCTCTCCATAATTGTATTTTGTATTTGCATGTGTTGCTGGTAGTTTTATCATTAAAAAATATAACTTATTTTTAAAATGATTTTGCAGTATTTACAGAACTTACGCCTGAAGATAATTTATTTTTATAGTTTTCAGAATCTTATGTTTTAATACAATCAGTAGTCCTGTTTATTACGCAATCAGTGAATTGTATTTGATGTAATTCCAATTATAGAAATATCTTGTTTTTATTGGAAGCACAATGTTTCACAAACTAATTGTTTGAAACTTCGGGTACATACATGTATTACATCAAATACAATTTACTGATTGCATGTTAAACAGTACTTCTGATTGTATTAAAACATAAGATATTGAAAACTATAAAGAGAAATTACTGCTTAATACGTTAAAAAGAAAGTACTGTTTAATACGCAATCAGTAAATTGTATTTGATGTAATTCCAATGATTGAAATATATTTGTTTTTATTGGAAGCACATTTCACAAACTAATTGTTCACTACTTCAGGTACATACATGTATGTACATGAAAATCTTGTTTTTAGAAAATAGTTAGAAATATATTATTTTTATTGGGCTTCCAATAAAAACAAGATATTTCTATAATTGGCATTACATCAAATACTGATTGCATATAAAGCAGTACTACTGATTGTCTTCAGACATAAGATATTGAAAACTATCAAAAGAAATTATATTCATTCAATTATACACAATAGACAACATTAACCAAATTGGTGTAAAAATTAGCATATGATAGCACATTTTATTTGCATATTGCAAGAATGTTAACTAATAGTGTAGTATTTTTGGGCATTCATTATGAAAACTTGAAAAATTAGCTAATGTGAAGTAAAATGCTTCAGTTAAAAAAATATCAAAAACATCCAATTGGAAACCTGTCGTAACGTATTGCATGTAGCACAATTCAATTAACATGTAGGCTTACTAGTCATAATAACTCAAATATATCTTGGTTTCTTGAAAGAGTCAAGGAAAATTATTCTTAAGTTTAATTTATTTAAGTTTAAGAAAATCATTAGTTAAAAAAATAAATGCTATGGAGCAACACAATATATTATACTTTATAGCACTAATTTGCACACTTTGCTACACCACTTGAAAATCAAACAAGTTATTTCACTTTCTAACAAAATTATTTTATCTGCTATAAGTTAAAAAAAACAACCTATCACACGAATGAAACCATATTTTCTCTGTGTCAATATATGTGTTGTTGTTTCATTGAAATACACACGCAATTTTCGAAATTGACCAAATCACTGCCTATGAACTGGTGGAACTTAATCTTCATAGTGTGGTCAATTTATAAACAGCCAGCATTTGAATATCCTAGATCATACATTGTATTTAGTTTTCTTTTCTACCTCATCAATAATCAGATTATGACCACTCGACACGTTGGTGAAGGTAACCCTAATGTTTTTAGGGGTTATTTCTGAAACAATAAATATACTATTATTATGTGTGTATTAAATTTAGTCACAATTAAAGAAACGTATTTGCTTACCATTAAACATGATTGTGTTAGGATTATTTCATGCGTTAACTCTTTACGGGCCATCGATGACGATACGAAGAGAGTTTGTTTGCCACAAGTAAACATACTGGTCTTTGGTAATTTCAAGAGCAGACATTCGATGGGACACACATCCACAAAGAAATTAGAAATGAAATTATGCGATTTCCACAGAAAATTGCCGCTTACTTCACGAAATCCGCACACTGACCACTGATTAATATATAACTATAAACTGCAATCTTCTAAAAGGGCGCGAACTCACTTAACCAAACCTATAACCAATACTAACCAACTTTGTTTGTGCACACCTTATTTTGTATACAAACGGTACGCTTTATACGGTTTGTGCACACCTTATACAAACGGTTTCAAACTAAGCGTACAAGAGATATGGACTACTGCAGAGCAGGGACGGTGCACAGTAGGCACACAGTATGCTACACTACAGGAACAAGGCACGAAATGAAAAACACGTACAACACAGCTGCTATACAGACCCTCACAACACGGATTTTCGCCAGGGAAACTGTAGAAATAGAGCCTGTCTACTATTCTTAATTAATATCCAAAAAATTGAATTATCCCTTAAATAGATTACATATTATTTTAGTCTGCAATGCATAAATTATCAAGTAATCTCATTGCCATTCGCGTATAAGAATTAAAGCTGAGCCATTGTATAATTTGCTTTCAACTCATCGGCAGTGACTGCTGTGAGGATTTTGTGGGAAGCGCCTACACCGTCGTAAGCAATCGAGATCGTGGAAGTAGTTCCAGTGTGTCTGCCTTGTGTTGCGTTCGCCTGTTAGATGAAGTAGTTGATAATGGCATTTTTTGAGTTATTGTTGAGCATCCCCAAACGTGCGAGTCACGCTACGCCACTGACAATTAGAGATATATAACATTGAATATTTTAGCATATTTATTAGTCTTTAATTACTCTTCCGGGAGGTATTGTGATCAGCCTTTAAACGAGATATATAATAACGAAGTTAGAAATAGTGCAAACAAAGTAATTTCCAATTTCATTCAGAGGAGATTGATTGATTAATTGATTGATAGGGATTCCGGGCACGTCAACAGCTAAGGTCATGGGACCCATAAGTGTAGTGCATATCTTTTCCTCGGGAGGTGGCGGTGATCTTTCTCCGCTGGTTGGCTAGATGTGGCGCCGATCTACCGTCGGCTAGCGGGGTTTCCCCTCAACCAGATATCTCCCACCAGCGGGCACCGCCTCAGGCGGGACAAGCTCTAAGCTTGCGACTAGTCTCCCGGCATGTGTGGTAGTGTAGTGAATGTTAGTGCAAGTGTGTAAGGGGTGAGGGCAAGACAAGGAAGAGGAAGCGCGCGGTCCGTGGCTCGATTGTTACTGCTCCGACATCCGTCTGGTTTTGATCGGAGAAACCACGGAAAACTAGCGATCAAAGCAGCCGGTCACTAGAATCCTCCTCCAGACAGCGACTAAATTTGACTTCTCTGACAAGCTAATGTCGAAAATCCTCTCACTGTCGGTCCTCGGACCTTGGACCTCGCGGTCATTTAGTGGAGAGAAGCATAAAATGCTGTTCTGTAAAATTAGGTAAAAGGGACCTTTACCTCGTAGATGCATATTTTCAAAAATTTTAAGTTTTTCTATTGAATCACAAATGCTCACAAATCTATGAAACTGCACAATTTTGCTTTGAATACGTCCTAATCCAAGAACGGTGCGGAATATCCGAACTTCTACCGGCACTGTACTGGGTAAACTGGAACGTCGGAAACTCAAAGATTTTTACCGCTGAAGTGGGCGTGAAACGACAATTACCATCCATCGTTATTAATTTTGGTCAAATTTCACCGTGAATGTCACACTTCACCTGCTTCGCGGAGTGTCCAGCAACCAAATTACAAGTGATGTTTTCACTTGATTACGGCCACTGTACGCGGAGCTTTTACTACGAAACGAGATCCTAACTCCGGCTCCCTGGAATTAATTCAATAAAGAAGGTGCACTCTATCGAATAACTTTCCCGCTTGATTAACGTGCGGCGGCGGTGGCGCTGCGGGAGCGACGTGGCGCGGGGCGTAATCAGCGCCTGGGCTTCCTAATCGTCCCTTCGAAGCGCTTCGCTAGGGAGCGCTAGTCGCCCTCCGCGGCGCCGCCGCTGCCGCCGCCGCTGCCGCTGCCGGGATTGATGTAATGTCCAATAAAGCGCGTCCAACGCGCCACACCTAAAGAGAGATTCACGTAAGAACAAGCAATTTTGACAGCTAGTGCTGGCAGCATAATCGAAGGTTCTGTGGTCGTTGAGTCCTTGATCCCATTGAACTCTCTCCTTCCTCTATTCGTTCGTTTGCAGTTGGCTAACTAGTAAATGGTTTTGACGCTTCCTTTTGTGATGGCCTCGTCCGACGAAAATATAGTACGCCACGAGAAATAATTGAAATTAGGAGGTGCAGTGCTATGTGCTCTTCTGTAAAAATTTATTTCTTTCTCACACATTATATGGAATTTTCTTTTTGCGTGATAAGTATTATGTTTATTTGAAAACCGAGTCTTGAATGTAAGGTGCGTACTGGTGCACGTGTTTCTGAACAGCTGCCTCGGCGGAGGGATACTTCTCTGAATTACATGTGATGTTCACTTGTTTAGCGAACTGTCACTTTTGCTTGTTCTTACGTGAATTCTTTACCCGCGAGTTGTTGGAAGTTGGAGTTTTGATGTTGGAGGTTTGATGTTGTAACAAATGTGCTTTGTCCCTTACCCAGAGGTTCTGAGGCGCGTTGTCTCGAGGTTAGTTCGTTCTGGAACAATAATTAATGTTAACAAATAGATAACAAATAGGTACCCGGTAGGGGTCACGTAAGAGAATTTCGAGCTCATGTTTGAATATTTTTGATGCACAGTTTTGTTGAGAATATTGTAAATCCTCGTGATATTCCTTTACCCATCCCATGATTGAGGGTAATGTCAATACTGAGAATTTATTTTTACCTCGGAGGTTTCTCTGGTTCGCAAAGCTGTGTAATGCATCTGTAGGTTGGACTTTTTAACATACTGCGATTCTTTCGAACATTCTAAACACTTCGCCATTGTTAAAGTATCTACAAAAGGGAATCTTTCTTCCAAAACAAAGAAAATTGACGGATGTAGATGGTTTCCAATTCATGTTGCCAGGCACATCAGCAAAAGCCCACTGCCACGTTTTTAGTTACCGGCGACCGTCTTCTCCTTCCTCCCTTGCCCCCTTTGCCCACAACCTTTCTCTGAGGCCTGCTCGCGGAGGGGAAACAGTGCTCCGACATCATTCCTTGCCCACTTGGCAATCACTGGCTGAAACATTCGAGGACTGTATTTGGTGTAGCGCAGGCGAAAATTCAACCAGTGTTCCATTTTATATCAGTACATAAATGTTAAGGACAAACCAGATATGCATGAATGATGCTGAAAAAACGTATGAAGAAAGATAAGAAAACGGGAGGTTCCGGACGAAGCAGGCCAAGGTCCTTGATACCGAAAAATCGAATGACGACAAAACGTCTGTGAACAACGCTAGCTGCTAAACTGTTCAGTCAAATTTTTTCCAAATTGATATTCTCCAATCGACTTGGCTAATTTCTCGGCGCCTACAATTTGAAACAGATTATTTAATTTTAGGGGTACTTTCTATGAAGGCCTTGGAACATTTTCCAAATTTTCAAAAATATATCTCCATTGATTTTGACTAAATTTTGTTGTTGGATAATGTGAGCAACGTTTAAGAGAGTGGTGCAAGTTTCATGTTCCTTGAAAAACCTAATTTTTCGAAAATTGCAAAATTAAAAATTTTTAGGCTTCTTCCTACATCTAAAATATTAAAGATTTTCCGAGATACAATTAAATATTAAATTTTTGCCTTAATAAAATCTGTTCTTTAAGATAAGTTTTGAAATAAATTCATACACAATTTTTCGATAATTGGAAGACTTTCGCGAAATTTGCGTGAAAGTACGTGGCGAGAAAGTACGTGGTATTTTAGCCCCACTAGTTTTTTGCCGGTATTCGTGTCGTATTCCGACCACTGTGCGTAGCTGCTTCACCGTGTTTTACGCGCCGCGCCTGCCTGTCGGATTCGCTCCTGAGCCGACGCCGCGCCGACGCCGCGGCGCCCGCGGGCGCAATCAAGCGACGGCGCGCGGCCGTTCATTAATTTATCGATAAATTGCCCCCATATTTTATGGATCGTAAAGGTGCGCTGCGCCGCGGCTGTGACGAAACCCCGAGCGCGCGCCAGAGGTGTCCGTCCGTCCGTCAGAGCTCAATCGCACGGAACGTTCCCACGCCGGCCCCTCTTCCCTTTCAGGGTCCCTCGTCAGGATGGTGCCACTCTCTTATAATGCGATGCAGAGAAAATTTTAACTTAACTTTAATTTTAACTATATATCGATTTTTTTAAATGGTTTATGACATGCGGTCATTGTTTCACCTCCTACATTATAAAATGAACCTTTCTAAGGTCCGCAACAGACTACACCGAGGAATGTGTTTCCAGAAATGTGCGGCGAGAAATGTGGAAAATCGAAACAAGGGACTCTTATGGATCCCCACACACTTGAAAGAGTTTCCTCGTTCGAGTTCCTCTGCGGAGGCGAAAGAGTTCCTCGCTCGAGTCGGTCGGCGAGCGAGTTTTCTCGGACACATTTCTACTTCTTCACTTGTTATACGACATTTAGGCGTTCTCTGCCGCAGGAAAACACCAAACAGTGCATAGAACTGAGTGAGGTTATAACATTTGGCAGTAAAAGATGCGATAAACTACCAGTTTTTAATTGTTTTCTTGAATTTTCTCTTAAAACGGAAATGAACAAGTAAAAACTGTATGGAAGATATTCTTATTTGTGTGAAACCCGCTCATAATGAGTAATATAAAATAAAAATTTGAAGCAAGAAACTTGAAAGGGTATTGTGAAAGAATTGAATTAATTTATTACTTTTCTTAATTGGTATTTATGAATGAATGATTATTAATTGTGAATTTTATTATGAATTATTTGATCATTCATTATCTATTCATTATTCAACCAACAAATATAGTAAACCAGAGCGTGGTAGAGATTACGGAGTTCGAGAAAATTTGCTGATGTACAACTTCTCCCTTATACGTCCCTTAACTTCCTGTTTTTTTTACATTAAATAATGATTTGTATGCAATGTAGTAATGTGTTTCTCTCTAGGTAATTCGAACTCGTTGAACAAATGGTTTACGATTATTGTAACAAAACAAGGATATAACGAGTTAAAATTACATAGAATTTAATAAAACAAGAAATGGGACTCGCAGATGATCTCATAGCTAAACTGCTGCCACCACTCTCTGCTAGTGGCACATAAAGGCATTTCGAGACATCGAATAACCTCTTTGCAGTGTGTGGACGCAGCCTCGCCGGCCTCTTTCCACATTTCTCGTCGCACATTTCTCGCAATGCATTCCTCGGTGTAGTCTGTTGCGGGCCTAACAGTGGTAAGCACATTTCTTAGGCAACGATCCTCGTTGAGAACGACGTTCGCTAATTAATTAAAAAGATGACCTAGCATGCCAAAACTAGTGACGCCCCCGGGGGGGGGCTCATATTCATTTTCGCCCAAAAACGTACACCAGCATGGCAAAACAAGCGCCGACCCAGCTGAGCTCGAACCCCCAACCTTTCGATTAATAGCCGAATGCGCCGCGGAAGATTATACGACGATTGCTTGTCGTAATTTCACCCTAACCCTTGTACAGTATTTGAGTAACTCCTCGATGTGGGGATGTGTGTGGGTGTTCGGATGTGCCGTCCCGTCACTCACATCTAGACCACTTGCCGAGCACCAATCGAGACATTTGAGGTGTCATTCGACGCGTCTCGGGCTCCTGATGGGGAACTGATAATTTGCTTTTCGAGCTGGCCATAAAATTCGAAGAAATTTCCAAAAACGTGTTTTTTCGTGTTTGCACTCTGCGATCTTTTGTGAGTATGCTGGAAATTAAATCAAGGCCACCTAAATAGAGCTATGTAGATGTCGTTTATTAAACCTCATTACACCGTGATTTTTAGTCCACGTCACCACAATTGAATGGCTTATTTCAGAAACAACATAAGTCACTGACACGTAACTTTACAGTACGGACAAAAGACCTTCTAATGTGACTATATTTGTCAGAAATTTGGTGTCAAGTTTTGTACAAGTTGTTTTCCGCGTATTATGTAGAAATATTATCTCATTTAGCAACAAGTTAAATTCAATTTTTTAAAATTTTACTAACAAACATGGTTGACTTATCGGAAATAAATCATACTCGGATAGAAAGTATTCTCATTCATTAAATGCTTCTATATCTGAAATATATTTAAATGAAATGTATTAGAATGAACTTAATTACAAGAATTTGTTATAATATATAACTATTTCTGTAATTATTTACACTGTCACAAAAAATATTTTTTCCATTTTTCTGGATAAAAATAATCTGATTCTTACAGATAATTTTAAGCCGAATTCAGATCCGTGTTTATATTTTTGCTATCAGGGACAGTTTATGAAATATTTTGTTTTTAATTTGTGAGTTTGTACTTACATTTAGTTACATTATTAGAGATTAGATATGATAAGGATTAAGGTTCTCTGAAATTTCAAAAAAATTAAGACAATCGCAATAATTACTTTAATCTTTTTACTATCGCACAAACAAAAGAAGAGATAAAAAAAACAATTTTCAGCAATTTTTTAATCAATTCCAAAATACAATGAAAATTAGAAAACAATACAAACACTCAACACTTTTGTCTTTTATAGATATTAGAATTATCTCTTCTTACATTCCAACCAAAATTAGTCGGAATGGTTGGCATCCACTTCCCCCGATATCGTCATTCCATGGTCTCTAAAACTGGAGTTTTCCCCCATGCTCGTCTGATAAAGCCCCACAGTTATCTGGAAAGAAATCGATATGTGAATGTAAGAAATCATCCTTATGGGACATATTGCATCCTCAATCTTGGTAAGTATTCAACGGTTCTTTTACGGTTTCAGCGGTTACTGTATATTTATAGTGGTTTTTTATTACATTTCTTTCTACTATCTGTTCTCTCTTTACTATTGCTCGTAATAATTTCACCGTAATACTTACATTAGCATGGCAAAAGATCGCCACGACGCCGGGTGGGCTCGAACCACCAACTTTTCGTGTAACAGCCGAAAGCGCTAACCGATTGCGCCACGGAGGCAGATTTTTTGTCTTATTCGTCGTAATTTGACCGTAATACTTTTTAAGTAAAAGATTGCGACGCCCCCGGGTGGGCTCGTACCACCAACCGAAACAATAAAGCATCAGTTGAAGTAGCAGCATCTGGACTGAAGTATGCTGTGCCAACTATATTTCCACCTTTGTTGTTTAAGAAAGATTTTATGTAATTTCCATCTAACATTATTGAAACTACGCAATCTTATTTCTGCAATGTTTTGAATTTTTCCTTAGCACACTTCAAAATATTCTCATCTCCTTGCTCTTACTGTTAGTAGTTGTGGAGGACAAGATATCCCAATTTTCTGAAAAGTTAGTATGCATCCTTATGCACGCAATTATGTAATAGAAAACAAAATACTGCAGAAAGCAGACAAATCAGCACTGTGTCTATAACACTGTTCTACGAGTAATAAATCGATCTGTTTAATATTAAATTTTAGTTGCTTGCACTTATCATCTAGATTTTTGACAAACCTGCTCAAAATAGCATTTACAGTTGTGATATACCAAAATGGGAGCCATTAATATTACAGAGAAATGTATTTCAGAAGTGGAATATAGACGAGTCAAGAGACATTCGCCGCGCGGTCGCTATGGGAGCAGAGTAAACAGTCGTCATTAGGGTCCATTTTGGTAACGAAAAAAAGATACATTTGGAAATCAATAATCGAGGCGGAAGAACATTCTTTTGATGAAAAAAAAGAGGGATATAATAGTTTGGAGAAGATGGGGGACATTCACTCTTGCTCACGACACAGCAGCGAGTAGATCAAAAGACTTAGCTGTGGGTGGTATTAATTTAAAATTTATATTCGCAACATTAAAACAGGATAAGTCGCCGTTTAGGAAATAGACTGGGAATTTGTTCATTGTGAAATAGTACGCGTGTAGACGTCCGTCAGTGACGCAAGCATAGGGTAGTTAAAGTGATTAATAGTATAATGTAAAGGACGGTACAGTTGGATATTGAACAAACGGAGATTTATTAAGTGAAGGAAGAAGTCATCGCGGGACAGCTGAGAAGATTCTACGAGGCGCCGTCGAAGGGGAACTGAAGACTCGGCGCCGTCGAAGGGGAAGAATTATATGGTGCACAGGTCTTTGTTTATTTGAATTATGAAAAATACAAAACCGGTCAGGACCAAAAAAGAATTCGAAGGTATAATAGCTATGTCTAAAGTTAACGTTAATTGAAAAGTTGACTAATTTGTTTGTTTTTTTATAATAAATAGTTGATATTTTTGAAAGAAAGCTGATTATTGTTTTAAAATACGTGCAATCCAGAATTAGGCGATCTTTTAACAGAATTTTCAGATTCCTCGCCACTCCGTATGGATGGCAGATTGAATAAGTGATTGCAGAACGGGTAAGCAATACTTATAAATTAGAGCCCGACCGACTGAGCAAGTACGGCGTAATGAATCCTGATAAAATTAAGCTGCAGAGAAGAACGAATAATCTCATTCGTAATTATTTCCAAAATACCATAAACGGATAATTAAAAATGTTCGGAAATAGTCACGAATACCTATTTGAGATTAGAGAGAGTATATTTCAAAGTCCTGAATGTACTATGAGAATAGTCTTCCTAGTTTTCGTTAAAATGCTTCAGCTTTTCCAAGCTATAAATTAACTTGTTGAAATTTTTGATCACTCTAGGGAAAATATAATTTCCCAGCCTTCCCAGTACAATATCATGACTGAGTATGCTGACTTGAACATTTGACCCATTCATTGCTGATAACGAAAATACTGGTACACAAACCAAACCTGTCTTTTCTCTTAACTGTATACAATCGTCCATTCTTTGCCAATATGTTTCTTTCTTCTTTTTGATGTAGAACATCAATGATGATGTAAATAAATCTCGTCAGTCTGCGCAAAACACGTTGTACACAGAATGCGTAAATATTAGATGGAGAGAATCTAAGCTTAAGTATGTCGTCACAAAGGTGGCCACCGGCACCAAGGACTGACTTATAGGTGGCATTGGTAGTACCAATAATCGCCGGCCGAACAAAAATGAAATAGAATGTCCAAAAATATCTTATCCTGTATATTACGGAATGAGAAACGTTTCTTTGAGGGCTACGACCTCAAAAGTTTAATTTTTAAAGCTCTAAAACGCTTCATTTAGGAGTTATTTAACTATATACATTTTGATAATGCTGTCGTGTGTTCCGGGTTGCATTTGAAATGAATATTTAGATGCGTTTTTTAAAGAAATCCTTCGTATTTTATAGTCAAAATGCAGTATACAACGTCTCAGTGAAATTATCTTTCTTTATAAAGATTGGTTGCGTGTGAGGGCCGCAAATGAAAGCTTTTTATTTTTGAATGCAGTTGGCACATTTTTGGACTTACGGGGATATTTAAATTTTTACCTGTACCTTTGACTCATATCCTTCAATTATGGAAGGTTACAATGTAAAAAAATCACGGTTTCATACAAAAAGCTTCATTGAAAAAAATATGCCTAATGTCGCATTTTGAAAATGGAGTCCAAATATGGTCTACCATTATTTTTTGAAAGAAAAATTGTGATGAAAAAAGTAATGACAGTAAAATTCATTTACAAATAGTACAATAAAAGCACAGAATCGTAACTGTACTTACAAAGATCACATGTATACTCATCTCTCTCCCAACCAGAACATTGTGTGTGTCCACTCATGACATGTAACACACAGTTGCCAATCTTCACTACTTATGTCTTTGGAAAAAAAAAACGGTTGGCAAAACAGACAAGAAGCATCATCTTGTTGAGGGGTTTTTATGGGTTGTGGTTCCTCAAATTCCAAATCGGAGTGATCCAGAATGGCTGTCCCTTATCTTCTGAGTCGGAGGAACTAAGTGAAGAAGGACGAGTTTTTTCTTTTTGCTTTTTGATTTCTGAGTTTTTGTTCTTTCGTGCTTTTGTCTTTAACCCCATCGGCAGTAAACAAAAGCTTTCTTTTTGTCAATTTGAAGCGGTCCATGGACCGTTGTAGCTCCGCACGCTAAGGTGTTCCATTGACCATAATTTAAAGCTAAAATTACCCAAGTTATTATGTTCTTTTAGTTCATTAAATGGAATAATTATAATTAGTTACATACATAGTAAGTACATTGCAGCTAGGTACATCATTTGTAGGTTATTTGAAAATGATTTTGGGCTGGTCCAAATATGGGATACTCCGGAAAGGTAGCCCGTTTTTACACCTCACCCACTAGTCCATATTTAGATCAAACTCCCTTTTACAAAAACATCATGGCGGCCATTATTGGTATCAAGTAGAAGCTTGAATAAGGCATTGAAACCATTGACCAACTCAACCTTAACACACTCCTGCTGCCAAGTAACTTTTACAAACAACTGAACAATGGTGAAAAACAATATTGTACATACCTTCTGAAGGTTTGACGATGGAAAACATGACAGTCGATGGTTCTTGACGCACAGCTTCTGAACGAGTTGACTGATGGGCACCAACTGCTCGTTGCTCTTCGATGAAACTCGAGGGGACTAGGGGGAGTCACACCATTCCCGATACAATGGGACACCGTGCAGCTTCATTTCAGACACTAGCTCGATTTTAGACTCTAGCCTGTATTTGGACCTTATCTTCTACTAATAGTATAGTATGGAGAAGATATTAAGAAATAAGTTTATTATTGAACAAAAGCCTACGATGGCCCCCTCCAAAATGGTTGGCTGGGTCCGCCCCTGACTCCACTGGTGCGGGGGAACGTCCAAGTGCGGGGACGTGGAAGCGCTCGCGAGTGTGCCAAGGTCTCCGCGCGGGCGGAAGCGCCGTCGGGGGACACGTGTCGTGTCGGGGCCGCGGGAGGGGGAACACGTGAGGGCACGGGGGGACACGTGGCGCCGCGCCGCCGGAGGAGAACAATTTCCTCTCGATATTCTTTTCTTTATATTGCCAGTCGGGCTTCATTTGGCTATTTTTTGTTGTTGTTTGGCAACAAGTTTGTGTTCAAAAATAACGTTATCTTTTTTTTTGTCAAGCTTACAATGTCTGCAACTTACAAACTTACAATCCGCAATTCATGCTGTGATTATGAATGATACGTCTTGTTCCCAAACTGTCAAATTACCGTGTCAAAGTATCTTATGCATTGAATAAACATGTCTCCATTTTCATCGAACAAACAATGTTGTTTCAATTTAAAATGGATTTGAACACAATCTACTCCGATGGTTCCCAAACTGCATATCTCCATATACTCTTTTATTATATTTAAACCATGAAGATCAAAGTATTTCGTCGGGTAAATGAACAGTTGAAGGCCGTTAAAGAGTTCAAAGAAGTTCGAACATGTTATTACAAGGACATTCAATTTTACTGTAATATTCAATTCTATACTTTCTAATTCAAGCACAGTTTTGTCAATTACACTGATTCCGTTATTTGTCCTCATTGACTGGCGCCTTACACTGCTCAGCCAAGCAATCTCCCTTCGCTGTTCCGTAATTGAATTTAAACTATAATTCAATTTGAATGAAAACATGAATTTAAAATAGAATTACTAAGGAGCGGATTGTATAATTTTACATGTTTTTGTTAGTTGCAGCAGTACTTAACTAAACGAAATTTCATGCGATTTGGTTAGCATACGATTCTATATAGATTCATATGTTGCATATTTGATCGAATTTTCCTGTTGATGCATATTCAGGTAATTATTGGCGCATATTTTGCAAAAAATTCAGACTTATCTCTAAAACTTCATATTTTCATAGAATCAAATTAATTGTTAGTGTTCATTGATTTGAAAGAGCTTGTCACAGTTTACTTCTTTTTTCTGTA
>JAHLJT010009111.1:0-19311 GCA_031308135.1 Acheta domesticus | reverse complement strand
CCGATGATTTTTTAAAAAAAAAATTGTTGTTTGTACTAGCAAGTTGGTTCGAAGCATGTGAACCAGTACTTCTGGGGGATGTTTTTTATTATGCTCACACGGCATAAGCTTTCTTAAAACGAATTATTTTTCAATTACAAATTTTATTCAGATACACTAAAACGTATTACAACCACTGTAGTAAATTTCTTCAATTTTAATATATATCGGCCTTTTTCAACATTACAAATATTAAATTGTTTCAGATTCTCAGCGCTCTTGATTTCTTGGTATACTAATTCGACAAATGAAGTGAGTTAAAAAATCGAGTAAATGTTTTCCAAAATTTCGAATGGAGTTTCTTGTAGGAAAAGCTATAAACAATTTTCCGTGAACGCATTAACGAACTTTTCTCAAAAACTGATTCAATTTTACTTTCCCTCTACGGAGTAGTAGAGAGAAAGTATATAATGCGCGTGTGAAAAAAGCGATTTTTTTTCGGCAAGGAAAGCTCGTTGTATTACAGGGTCCTGGTAACGAAAAGTGGATAAATCCAGTTGCTAAGTTCAGAAACAAATCCTCTAATTCGTAGTAAGGTAGTCAGAAATTACATGTTTTAGGGACTTGTTAGCGAAAATTCGAATAACGGCTTATGTCGCCGCATTATTGAATTTTAAACGAAAGTTCAATTTTGGGGGTTCCTTTACATGAAAATCTTGGACATTTTCGAAATTTAAAAAAATGCCTCCATCATTTTTATTAAGTTTGCGTTGGATAGTGTGAAATCGCTTACGAAACTGTGCATAGTCTCATGTTCGTTGATTACTTGGATTTTTCGAAAATTGCGAATGTTCAAAAATGTTTCCGTAGTCTTCGTACAATTAAAATATTGAAGGTAGAGGTTTTTCCTGAATAAACCTGTTCTTTAAAACAGATGTGAAAAAAAGTCATGTGCAATTTTTCGGAAATATGAGTATTTTCCGCGTAATTTTTGCAGGAAATAAATGGGAGGAAAGTACATGCTGTTTAGTGCCATTAAGTTTATTTTAAAACTGCCTTTACTTCTAGACATTAAGCCCCTTCTAGAATATTTTATAAGTCCATTTCCAGTTTTTATATAACCAATGTGGTCTGAAGTGCGAGCATATAGAGAAAGTAAAAACGTGTAATACTTTCATTCTATAGAGAAACGTTCGGTTCGGTAGTAAAAACATAATTCATTGTAAAAGGATCGGACCTACTGGAAACGAAGAAAATCTATCGAGACGATTGTATTATTCCCCACTACTTGGCTAAGAGGTGGTAAAATAGGCACCGCAATAGCCGAATGGTTCAACGTCATGCGGAACTCTCTTGGTTTGGTGATGTGAGTTCGAATACAGATCGGGGTGATTTTTTTTTCTTTTCGTATGATGTGATTCCAATAGCAAATGGTCCGATATTTTGTAATTAATATAATTTTTGAAGTGTCTTAGGGGCCCTAAAAAGGGCGGGTTTGTCGTCCATCAATACGACGACCAGAAAGCCTCCGTCTCTACTACCCGACTGAGGCGACCGGGTAGAGAGCGGACGAGACGAGCAGCGTCCCCTTCACTACTCGCTACCTCGTCCCAGGCGTCGGAAACGAGTTCCCATAGCTGGTCAGGAATTAGTTGGCTGTGAGCTGGGCTAATTATCGGACATAGTCCTCTTTCGTCTCCGCCCACACGTTCTCAATCGGTTCAAGTCGGCACCGCAGGAGGCCAATCGAGAAGCTCGACTTGGTCCTGTCTCGCGAACCATTCTGAACCGATTGGGACTTGTGCACAGGAGACTGGAATGAATGTTTCCGTCGGGATAAGCACCCGCACGGAAGGGACCATGATATTCTCCAAAATCTGCACATACTGCCCCACCGGTCAGACCCCGTCCATTGGACCCTTGGTCGATTCTGTGCAGCATCCCTATCCCGCGTGCGCTCTCAAACCCCCACACGCAACGGATACGCGACCAGAACGCCACCCCTCGGCCACATTATTCCGCATTGTGTCGGGTGCCGGGTGGCCGAAAGACGCGTATCGGACCATCATTGCTGATGAAAATATACATTCGTCAGAGAAAATACAACATCCTCCCCAATCGCGATGTATATTTTCTTCAGCAAAAGCTTAGTCGAACACATTTGCTCATCTGTGAGCTTCTGTTTCTGAGCAGCACGACGGGATCTTAAGCCTGCATCTCTCAGGCGCCTTAACACAGTGTGAGTACTGCCAGGAAAATTAACACTCCGCCTCAAACTGGACAGAGGTTCATGAATGTCTCGCTCGCGCTTCAGCAACCAAACGGTCATCTTCAGCCTCGGTCGAAACCCGCCACGAACCCGTTCCAGGGCGACGTGTGACCTCCTCCTGACTCCCTCCACTGTCTAATCCAACGCGATGCGGTACTAGGGCGCAAACAGCCGTATTCTCGGCCGCTCCTGCGAACTATAATTGCCAGCTTCAACAAGAGCGACAACTCGCTCCCGAATTGACCGTCCATGATGCGGCATGGCCTCTAGAATGAATGTTTGTACTGTCGAACATCACAGGCTTCTATGACGTCAACTAGTGACACGTCAAGCACCGTGATTGGTTGTACCTTTTTCCGCGATTTCTTCCAAACTACACATAAAAGTGTAATTCTCTTATAAAAGGACCTGTATGAAATGTTTGCTCAAGTGGGGCCCGCGAAGGGTTTATAGGGTGTAATGGCTAGCAGGGCGTGCGTTCTGTAAGCCTGTACTCTCTATGGTGTTCGAATAACTTACAGAATCGTTCGAATCATTTCAGGGCCATTATTTTTTGAAAGAAATTAAAACAAGTCAGCTTGCATTTGGTGAGACTACCTTTTATAGGAGCTATTTCTAGAGCAATTTTTTTCGTCGTCTTCCTGAAATTGCAATATTGAAGATAAGATCGTTTCCTTAATGATAATCTGTGTAATTGAAAGATCTTAGGAATACAGGCACGTATAGTATTCGAGATAACTAAGTATGTTTTCGCGTAATGTTGCGATATATAGGCAATTTTATCGAAATCTTTTTCAACAATTTTATTTCTATAAGACTACTTTTTTATTAGGTTTTCTCCTTCTACGTATCAAAGGACGGTAAAAAACGGTTTCTGGTCTTATTTTAGGCGACCTCTACAATATTTTCCGCAAATGCAAAAAGTAAACTTTTCAAAAGGTACAAAATTGAAAATAGATCGAATTCTTTTTCCTTGAACAAAATATGTTCTAAAAAGTCGCTTTAAAAAGGCCATGAACATTTTTTTTAAAAAACCAAGTTAATTTTCATGTAATTTTCTGGTTGAACTTATTTCCATTTTTAGAAGAATGTTTTCTGAAAACTCGCTCCAATTTCTTCTTTAATTTTTTTCCCACGGATAAAACAAGTGACGCTTAAAAGGATAATGTAGGTCTCATTTTCGTTAATCTCTCTGAATTTTTGAAAATTAGAAAAGGTTTGAAATAATGCCCAAAATATGTGTTGTTGTAGCATCACAAGTTCTATTCTGCTACGTGTTGGAAATAATGGGTTAAGATATTTCGACATAAGACGCATCGGCACTCGGTGGAAACATAATTCATGATCAATTGCGTAGAGGTAAGATGCACGATAATGTTAGTAACTCAGAGATTACGAGTTCGGGATTTTTTTCTCGGTGCAATAGGGAATATTTTACTGGTTGAAAACTTTTCCAGGTTCTTGTAGTGTATTGTAGTTCATGTAGCAATATTGTGGGGCAAGACATATCAGGGCAGAAAGTATATGCCGTTGTAGTTCGTCTGTTTGTTGTAAATACTAGTCCTTTGCTTTTGCCTTATAAGCATGATGAGATTTTTGGGAAGCAATGCAATCTACTATTTGCAGAAAATTATTGTTAGTATTTATATCCTCAACAGAAAGATTGCAAGTTTTCAAGAATAACCGAGTGCAAAATTTGACCGGCAATTCCCTTAATTGTAATAACTAATTTTAAAAAACATTGTCATTACTTGCTTAATACCACGCGTTTCTCGATTTCAGACTAGTATTATGCCGCGGTAGCCAAGTCAGTCTTATCGCATAATGCGGAGATCACCTTGAAGATATGGGGGCAAGATAAGCGCTTGGCAGAATAGAAGCAACTCCGCCAAGCACTGACAAATGGCACACGAATCGAAATATTTGTAAATATAATTAACTATAGAATTAGTATAGCGCGGTTGATGACTCTGCTTTGTAAATCGCGAGAATGTGAGTTTGCTGTCACCTGCAGAATATGTAGTATTTATAATAAGAAGAATAAATTTCAAGAAAAAATGGTTCTTTAATGGTCCCAGATCTGCGAGAGAAAGGGTCTGTGGGGTAGCGGCGAGGTTTAATGGCATAATAGATGGAGGAATGGACGTGAGTTCAAATCCTGCCAAATAGTGTTTTTTTTTACCTGATGCTCATTACATATTAATCGCTGTCATCACGCGAGCTTTTCCCAATTCTCTCTATGCGATGGAGGAATAAAATTGGTTTTTGTAAATGTTTATATGAAGATATTTAGTTTTATGCTGGTATCTTGTGTTTCAAGCAATGTGACGAAATGAGTTTTGCAAGCGATACGGTAGCTAAAATATTAATAGTGTATCAATTGCAATATAATTTATGATAATTGAGAAAGGAATATCTCATTTTTACATGTTTAAACAAAGTTCCCTAGTAGCTATTACGAACTCGTTAAAATACCATTTTGGTGTTTGTCGCCTTTGGATAAATGCTAACAGAATGCATTCCCTTCTGTTTATTACAATTGATAATCAATTTCTTTTATGCTATTTTATATGAACGTATTTACTATACATAATGTATAGTTCAACTAATTATGCCTATCGTCGATATGTCGATCATCATTCGTACCATATCATAATATTCCGTGTAATCCAAGATATAATAAAGTAGAATTTGAAGAGGTTATGTGAAAAGAATATCATCACTTTTTAATTATTTTTAAATTAATTTTTCCATTTTAAATAAACTTAAAATTTTTTGACACAACGTATCTTTGCTCTGGGGTAAGACGGCGACTAAATGGCCGGAAACTAAATGGCCAGCCCAATTTTCACGAAGGAATCAGGAATTTTAATAAGTACGTTATATCCAATGATTAATTGACGGTCTTTCAGGAGGTGATCCAATGCACAAATCACCTGTCCTTTAGTCGCAATATAGGAAAAAAACAAGGAGGTGCGAAATAGGGATCTCAAAATTTCCGGGGTGAACTTTACATTTTGAACTAATGATAAATTTTAAAATAAGATAACATGAGTTTGAAAAATAATGATAATATCATGTATTGTTCAAATATCACATGTCGTAATATTGTATTTTCCAGAACTTGAACTGCTTGAGAACGAATATGTTCAGAGAATATGTTTCGATTACGTCTTTACAATCTTACTCTCATAGAAAATGAGAAATATTCAGAAAAAAACCGCTGTTTCAATGGGAAACATACTTAAACATTGCTATGAGATGCAGCCATCACGGGCACCTCAAGCTGTCATGCCAAAGTCACGTGACATTCCAGAGAATAACACAAAATAGCGAGCAACTCATCGCGGCATCCTGGGTCTCACCACATTGTCATAGGCTAGCCGATTGCGACGCCGCGCTGTTGCTGGGAAATATCTGGTTGAGGAAAACACCGCTAGCCGACAGGTAGTTCGGTTCCGGGCTCACCATCCAGCGGTGAAAGATGAACCTCCATGAAAAAAACGCCCTACAACTTACAGAACTAATTGCTTAAGCCTTTAAAGCTCGTAAGCACTAATTAATCAATTTATATCAATGAATCAACCGAAAAAAATGTTTGTTTGACATAATTTTCCGAAAAAAATAATTATGTTTTTCGAAAAATTTAGCATAACCTTACTGAAAGACCAGTTTTTATTAACACATTTCATTAACAAAAAAGTGTACCTTCATAATTATAGTTGTAGGAAGATGCCGAAAAAAACTTTGAATTTTTTCAATCTTCGAAAAAGCAGAGTTTTAACCAACATGAGACCCCTTAATGACCTTCCCTTAAATGACCTTCAGACTATTAAACAACAAAATTTAGGCAAAATTGTTGGCGCAATTTTTTGCAAATTTTGAAAAAAATCGCAACTGGCTTCAAGGAAACTATGCTCCAAAATTGAAATATCGGTATCAAATTCAAGGAGCCGCGAGATCATTAAGATCAATCTGGGAGTATCTAGTTTTGGAGAAAATCGGCTGAACGGTTTAGTTCGCTAGCGTTGTTCACCAAGCAGACAGACGACGGACAGACAGAAAGACAAACTAAACGTACGTATAGTATACGGGAAAGTAAAAAAAATTGCGGGCACAACTCGAACCTCCATACTTTCGAACTATACATCGTCGTTAAACGATCTCAGCTCCTAAGATACCTACTGGCCGCTCCCTAATCTGCTGCTCTTAATGTATCGAAAAGTTCTATAATCCGAAATAACTTTTTTCTGAAAATTCTCCATTTTCTATGAGAGTAACGTTTAAGACGTAATCGAAACCACTATTCTCTGAACATATTCGTTCTCAAGCAGTTCAAGTTCTGGAAAATACAATATTACGACATGTGATATTTGAACAATACATGATATTATCATTATTTTTCAAAATCATTGTTATCTTATTTTAAAATTTTATCATTAGTTCAAAATGTAAAGTTCACCCCGGAAATTTTGAGATCCCTATTTCGCACCTCCTTGTTTTTTGCTTATTAACTGTGTAATATTCAATTTTTAATAACTTATGATCGCCAGAACGTAATTTGTTGAACTAAGGATTAGGGGCCCCGAAATCTCTGAGTGCCTCGGGTACTTTCAAACCCAAAGACGGCCCTGGGTCTTTTATATTAGTTTCTTCAAACGTTAGTAGTTTTCCCATAAATATTCTTCGAACCCGAATCTCTTCAATTCACAAGTTAGAGATTTATTTCTTATGCAATCTGTTCTTCAAAATTGAATTTTGAAATAAATTTAATTTACAAGTTTATTTTAAAAACACGAATAGCGTGTTGCAATTTATCGAGAGAATATTCTGGTGTCGCCAACATCCTAATGTGCAAAATAGTGTAGTGTCTTCAGGAAGAGTCTTGTAGCCCAGTTAGTACGGTGTTTGCTCCAAGAGCCAGAGGGCTCGAGTTCAAGTCTTGGCCAAGTAATAGCCCCTTTTTTTTTTATAAAACGTTTCCACGTGTGGAGCACAATACTTCAAAATTAATTATTAACGTGAGATTCTTATTAAAATTTTTTCGATTTCAAAATTTTAAGTTATATATTTTTTTTCGAATCTCTCGGTCGTTGTTTGATTAAGAGTTTTAAGACAACGATGAAGTGTTAATAGTGTAAAATTTGTAATATATTATGTAACCATCACCAATAAAACGAAAACTAAGAGCTTTTTTATTTGAATGTGTGCAGGTTTATTAACTGCGTGATGATAGGTGTTTTTTCTTCAAGTCGAACTTGCTGCAAATGAATTCATTTCTCAATTCTTTCCTGAATATCGGATACAGTCGAAACTCGTCCTGCTACATTTCTTCAACCTTATCACGCCTGCCAATCTCATCTTGGGCAGAGGCGAAAGGCGATAAGGCCTGAGTGCAACTGTAGGAATGAAGCACTGCTGGCAATTACCATTACGCTGTACCGAAACACGTATAACTAGAATTACCTATTTCATAGGATTGCGTTGATTGCTCTGCATTCTTATTGTTTCCCAGAGGTAGTTTATTAAATATTTTTAGATACAGAAATAGGGAAAAACAATGAATATGAAGACTCATATTTGTATGATTCTTAACTGCGTTAGTTCGCGGAAACGCGTAGATCTGTGTTAGTAGCGCAATAGCTTAGGCTCGAGACTGGAGAATGGGGGATTGCGTGTTCAAATCCGGCAAAACCCTAGCAGTTTTTTACGTGACGAAAAATGAAAAATAAATTCCAAATAACCATGTCGAGAATATTGTAAACATTCTCTTCTTTTGCGAGAAGAAACAGTTTTATCACATCACTACGTATTTTTTACGGAAGTTCGTTAACTGTTCGTTCACAAGATTAATCACTTACCCACATTTTTTTCATATGCCTCTTTTTGGTTTTATATCATTACGTTCGTTTTCTTTTCGAACACATATTACTTTGTTATTTCTTTGTGACTCTCTGCGTCTAAGAATTTTGTCAAGTTCTTTGGATGAAATATCATCTTTCCTTGAATCTTAAATTTTTGTATAAATAATACTATATAAAGAAAAATAAAAACAAAATATTTTCCAACGATATGCTTGGAAACTCACTTATTTACAACTCGCTCTTACGGGGATACGACGTCAGTCGTTCGTCTACCAACGTGCTTCTACAAAATTAGCATTTTGAAGAAGACTAACTCAGCCAAAAAACACCAACAGATAAATAATGACTGGGCAATGTGTCCAAACGACAGGAAGGTACTACACATTTATTTTACTGTTTATTATGGAAAAACGTTTCTCCTCTTATTGCAACTCCTATTTGAGAAAACAAGTTTATGGAATACGTGGGTGTGCCAACAATATTTCTTAATCGGAAGTATTCGATAAATGAGCATCACCTTAAACAAAAGCACCATGAACCGTATGTGATCTTTCCTTTTTCTTTCTTGCCACACACACACACACACACGAACTTACATGCACAACTGTACCACACATGATGAAAGACCAGTCGGAGGCTTAGATCTTGTCACGACTGGGGGTGTTTGCTATGGTAGGGAGATACGTGTATACGGAATCTCTGCATGTCGAAGTGTAGGTAGGCGTTGGATCTTCGGCTGCGCAAGAGGCAGAACACCGCCACCTCTCGTGGATATATCATGGACCTCACTTATGGCACTAATTAAAATTTTAGTTAACGCTCCTTAAAACATTAATCAATCATTCAATTAATTGCAATTTGCTGTATTCGTTCACAGAAATTGAAAAATTGTCATTTCTCTTAATTTGTCGCTACTGCTAACGCAGTGTGAAGAAAGTATCATAATCCGGCGGGGAAAAATGGACTTGTTGACAGAAAAACTTTTAATTGCCGTACCCTGGTAATGAAGAAGAGGATAAATCCAGAGCGTTGCTAAATCTAGAAAAAAAATTATCTAACACATGTTGCCAGAATCCATGTTTTGTGAATACTTGATACCCAAATATTGATTGACGTCAAAACGCCTGTCTGCCCGTCTGTACACAACGCTTGTACCTAAACTGATCAGCTGAGTTTCTCCAAAATTGATATTTCCCATTCTAGCTGGATGTTCTGGCGGTCCCTTGAATTTGTAACCAATATTTCAATTTTGGTATGTACTGTATATGGAATCTGCAGCCTAACATCTGGAACATTTTAAAAGTTTTCAAAAAATGGCAACAAATTGTTGATTAAATTTTGACTTCGGGTAGCGTAAATTATCCAAGAGGTCGTTGCGAAGCGTTCTCCGATATTACTGGATTAGTGCCACATTCTTCAGACCCGGCCTTTCCTTTTATGCCTTTTAAGGCGAAGAGAAAGGGGGAAAACTTCGGAGGATAGGCTACTTGAATTGCTAGAATAGCCAATGATAAGCGTTGCTAGCCTTAGAGTTGAGGATGGCTTAAGTCGCGTGTCAAAAATATATTTTCACTCTAATTATTACCAAATGAGGCATCATTCTGTCTCTCTTTACACGATCTATTCATTTCAGGTAAAAACCTACGCAGTTCCATTTAAAATAAAAGGTGATACAATGACACCAAAACTGAAAATATTACGAAGAATATATCTGCTGCACAACATTCGCCTCGTGGTATAAATATTAAAATTATCTAGGGTGCCACCGTTTTGACGAAATGTAATTTTAAAAGTTAATTTGTTTATATCATAGTTCTATTAATAATAAAATGATTTGTTTATAATTAGTTTCTCGCTAGGCGGTTAACTATTGGCAGACACTTTGCACCAGTAAGTAGAAGATACCCAAGCACATAATAAAGAAACCGACACATTTGCAGGACAACTGTTAGCTCCTGCGTTTTTGAAATTTGAAACAAAATTATTTGTAATGCAGACGAATGAAAATAATGAAACTCAAGTATTAACGATGTAGTAAGAATATAAAGGAAATTTTCAATGTTAAAAAACAGCAATAGTTCCTTAGCAACAATTTCTACCGTTTTGCCGTAGGTCAGATAGTTAATATAATATAATCGGCGGAAAGCGAGACCCTGCAAAACGATCTGAACCATATACTTGACTGGGGGAGGAGAGAGTGACTGGATTGTCTGTAAAACAAATGAGGGTTGGCAGAAGATAATTTTCTACAAACAATTGCGTATCTCCAAAACGAAAGGCGATAGCGACGATTAAATTGCGGAATTTCGCAACTTGTGGAAAGGCAATTAAAATGAGAGAATAAAGAAGTATTGCAAAATTCGTAAATTTATGAACAATTTCCAATTTTTGCATTTCTAAAGTGGGAAGAGTTCCCTGATGACCCAGAAACGAAAACTGAAAATTAACAATTTTGCAACAATTAAAAATGTTATAAACAATTTCGAAATGTGCGTTATAACTTCTGGGGGGTGCTCAAATTGTCACTGAGTCGAATCAAGCAAAATCACAATTTTCACAAGAGATTCTAATTGATTGCTTAATATCTAGTTTAATTGTTGCTTTAATAATAAATATACACTTCGTCTTTGAATTCTATTGTCTTTTATTGAAATAGTTCCTCAGGAGTCCTCTATCGATTTGAGAAAGATAGTATTTTGCAATTTTTGCAAATTTTAGAAACATATTATTATTGCATATTTGAAATAATACTATTTTTTCTTATAAAAAAACTGAGGTAAACTGGACATTTGGTAAAGTTCATGGATTTTGTATGAACAACAATATTGAACTTAAAATGTGTATAAGAAAGTAATTGGTCTAAAATTAGTGTTATTTTATCTCACATCAACGTAATTTCTTCAAAAAGAATTGTGTTAACAGTGGTTAAGTGTATGTGTTCAGATATATATTTGAATAAATTTACTTTTATGTTCATAAAAGTGTTTCATTCCATGTATTTTTATTCGAAAATGTTTCCACATCGGAACTAGCGACGCCCGCCATTTTGTACGGCGTAATTCTGTTAGGGCACTCCCTTCTGTGTTGAGATTGGCTGCCTAGGTTTGTGAGGCTCCGCCTGCAACGTTTCGTCATGCAGAGCAGACGGCCGCGATCAATGTTTGTTTCCAGAACTGTACACTCGATCACCACTTTCTGGTTCATCGATTGTCAGTTCTGTTTTGCAAACTTCACACTTCAATACTGTGACGATGCCAAATATTTATTGTTTAAATAATGTTATTTCCTTCTGAAATCGCCGTCTTAGAATAACAGCTCGGGCATGTTTGTGCCGCGCCACGGCGGCGGCCTAAGGGCTAATTCGTTTTTGAATGCCTGCGCCAGGGCGGTGGCCGAAGGGGGGGTGTTTTAGCAGACGCACACATTCGAGTCAGCCTCCCCAAGGAATTTCTAGGAACTGCGACTGAGCAGCGCCATGGCCTACCCAGGCACTCTATTTTCATCCAGTGCGAGCGATAGCGACGATTACGGAAATTTCCAGTCGAATTAGTTGTAAAACGTTTTGGGTAATTGGAGGAGAATTTCTTTTGCCAAGCGCACAATCCTTCGCAAAATGTTTGAGAACCTTCTAGAACTTTTGGGCGACTGGAGGGGAGGAGTGAGGCCTGGTGCGAGCTCGCGAGTGCCTCATTGCACGCATCTTGTAATTACGTGGGGTAATTTTAATTATGTCGTGAAGATTATAAACGGATTAGTATCCCGCGATCCGAGCACCTGTCGACTGGAGCTGAACTGAGCTGTCGTGACCTTCTTGCTACACGCCAGGCGGGAGTGGAAGGAGGGGACCCATTGCATCTCGCCAACAAAGGGAGACAGCCCAACCTCCGACCGGACGCCTAATTCGCCCCTTCCCAGGCGAGGGAGGACATTGACCGGAGAGGACGTGGGTTCTCTACAACTGGAGGCGTGTTGGCCTGCAACTGAATAGGTGACGTTAGCTGAGCGACGGGCAACGACCTGTGCACTGTCCCTCAGGCACCTTTAATTAAAACTCTTGCTTGATAAAAAAAAGGAAATTGGAATAATTCTCAAAGAAAGCATTGGGTACGCATTGGCTTCTTTTGAATTGAGCTTTAACTTCAAGTTTTTGTGTAACCTTAAATTTTAAGATTTTATCGTTTTTATTTTTTTGTATTAGAGTTAAGGATTTGGGAAGGGAAAATAATATCGCTGAGCTCACGTGCAGGATTTACAATATTTTTTCATAGTTTGGTTCTTTCTTTCTTTTGCTTAAATTTTACGTTCTTTCAGAACAATTTCTTTTCATTTCGTGAAGTAGCAACGTCCATCCACCGGCCCTATTTCAGGATCTCACCGCTTCCTGAGATAGCCGGTACCTTGACTTGGGTAAGAGGGGGGAATTTACGTTGCAACTGGCCTGCCCAACGTGCGGTCGGAGACAGCGGCGTCGCAATACTTTTAAAATTTGAAAATAACAATATCCTCCTACATAATATAAAATTGGTAAACATTCATTACATATCGTGATGTCAACATCAGAAATTTCAATTCTATTCGCAAATTGACTAACATCAATGTCTAAATCCTGTGGTTGCGAGAAATCTTCCACTAAATCAATTTCTACATCACCCAATGACGATGATTTAATTTTTAAACCTAATGGATTCTGTATTCTAATTTTTTGTTCAGTTTCATAGAGCTGTCTGGATGAAATATTATATTGCCCACCCGCCAATTACCTGTACGAGCCAATCTCTTTCCTAGGTCATGTCTGGACTTTTTCAGGCAAAAAGTAGATACATTGCACTTCTATTATACAATATTGGTGCAGTTCAAGAAATTCTTGGATAGTGATAATGAGAGCATTCATTGTTTCTTTGGAAAGAGAACACTGATTTTTTTCACTTTGCCATCTTTAGCACCACTCAAGAATTGTTTTTAAAAATAATGTACCCTCTCATCAGTTTCAGAGTATGACATAGGCATCATTAAAATATTGTCTAACCGCATACCTTTGTTGTGTGATTTGACGTTCACTACGTCCCACTATTCCAAAAAAAATCCAGGTAATGTGCAGTGCTATCACTATGGACTAAATTATTTTCACGACTCAAAATGTTCAAGCCTTGAATAACATTTTCATTAAACAACTGAAGCACTAATTTAACATTTTGCCTCTCCAGTGAAGAGGGATACAATGTTTTCTAAGTTAATCCATTGGCAGTATCGTACACTATTCCCACATTCAATTTCATGCTTTTTTTAAGAGTATCAAAATATGCAACTAAAGTATCATTATTCTGTTTATTAAAATTCGGGTAGTGCATTTCCTGATTTATTAGCCTCTTAGTCAACCAATTATTTCTAATGCACTTTAAAATATGCATTGAATCTACAACAAAAAACAATGGCATATTCTGATCTGCAGGATGCTGATATACACGTTTTAATTCTCTCGTTTCGGAAAATAACTGCATGCACTTTCTGTTGATGCTATTATTGTCACTTATTATGCAAATTATTTTAAATCCTATGTTTTCTAACCCTAAAATAATTTTCTTCAGCACAGCATGCAAGTTCTTTGCATATGTTTTTTTTTTCAAAGGAAGCACATGAGCAACCTCAGAAAGAAGGCTTGAAGTCATTCAAACATGTGCACTCGAGGCTAGGTCAGAGACACTATTAGCACATCCAACAATATTTCCTGCCTTGTAGTCAAGTTATTCCTTAATATGTATTTCATCCATCATAACAATCATGTATTCACTGAGCAACTTTTCAACGAGTTTTGATTTAATGTATTTTAAAAACATGTCATCCGATTGTTCTGTATATGAATCAAATTGAAAAGAAGAACCAAGTTTCCTGATAGTACTTGAATGTGGTAATATAAAATATTTTGAGCTCCTCATAAAATTGTAACAACGCGGTGATATTGAATACATTAAACACAAAACACAAGAAATACAGGAGAGTGACATTTTATCTTGCACTGCAGTAGTTTCAGTTGTTCAATGATAAAATTCACAGATTCCTTGTCAGGTGAATCCTGAAAATATACATTACATAAAATATCTGGAACTAGAGTCATTGTTGCTGAAAACAGTCAATGTTATCTGTTTTTCCTGTTTGAGGATGGTTGTAAGATTCCAAACTTTTAAGGATATCAATGATCTCTTGCACATTCGTAATACTTTCAGGAACTACTTTAACACCAATTCTTTTAATACAATTTTCACGAAAGTACACTTTTACTTTGAGTTTGTCATCGATCACTAAAGAATAAGATATACAAGGTGCTTGTGTAAACTGAATTTTTAAAAATAAAACCCTTAATTATTACAGTCCAAACTTATGGAATATCAACAAATTCCAGTCTTGCTTTGAGTTGTGCAAGTGATAAGAACATTGTTCGCATTCTGTAGCTTCAAAACTTTTCACGCTTTCTTCAATAACACAACGAAGGTTACTGTGTTCCCTTTGCTGTCTCTTCTTTTGTGGACTCTCTCTTACAGTTTTACTGCCACTGGTTTTACACAGATTTGCAGGACAGTTTGGTAGTGTTGATGGAACAGATCCTGGAAAAAGTTGTGGAAACTTCAAAGGATGATTCATTTCTTCACCATCATCACATCTAATAGCTGTAGCCCTCTGTATTTCATGAGGCTGGAAGTGTAATTCACCGACTTGAAAAAAATTGAACTCATAACGTCTAGGAAGTGTAATGTGATAAATTAAATAAATGCATTACAAAACTTTCAAATTTAACTTTTCTTGCACCAACATTGAAATGCAACAGACATACTTACAGAAGTAGGGCCTATGTACACCAATTCCAAAGAACAAATTATGATCATTACGTACCTTGGAATACTGTGTTGGTTTGAAATTGTCACGTTTAATAGTGTGCAACTACTTCTGCTTCAATTTTTTATCATCAGGGAATTTGAAGACAGCAACCTTATTAATGTCATAGTTGCCCTGGCCCTTTGGAACAATACATTTATTTACCATTTCGTGCTTATTAAATCCAATACACTGTGCGAAATGAAATTAATGACCTACACATTTGTTTCAACACTCATCTAATAAATCATTACCGATCTCGAAAACTTAACGCTAGATAAGCAAAGAACAGAACGAACACTGTGTATCATAAACATTGCCCTCTCTGTCCGCCATGTTGCCTCGTGATCATCGCAGAAAGCAGGCCTGAAGTATCTAGGCGTGATACTATTATTTTCATGCCAAATACCGTGAGGTCTTTTGGTATATCACAATACATTATTGCATTTTTGAGTGAAAATGCTTAATATTATTTCCAATCAAGCTTTTTCAAAACTCAAAACTTTTGTGGAAAGAGAGCCTCAAATTTCGTATTTACAGAAATGTGTAAACTACATTTTCTCAAAAATGGCTCCAAATTTTTCAATCGTACTCTTTATGTAGGGTGAAGTTTTACTCTTCTATAATATTATTAAATTCTACTAATAAATGGAAAATTTTAGAAAATTTGAAAAATAAATTGTAAAAAATGTACAGTTCTGGAAACAAAAATTGATCGCGGCCGTCTGCGGCTAAGTTCAGCTTGTGCACGGCTTGGGCAGCCCTTGTCATGACGAAACGTTGCAGGCGGAGCCTCACAAACCTAGGCAGCCAATCTCAACACAGAGGGGAGTGTACTAACTCCTTACCCCGTACAAAATGGCGGGCGTCGCTACTTCCGATGTGGAAACATTTTCGAATAAAAATACATGGAATGAAACACTTTTATGAACATAAAAGTAAATTTATTCAAATATATATGAACACATACACTTAACCACTGTTAACACAATTCTTTTTGAAGAAATTGCGTTGATATGAGATAAAATAATACTAATTTTTGACCAATTACTTTCTTATACACATTTTAAGTTCAATATTTTCGTTCATACACCAATACAAGAACTTTAACACATGTCCAGTTTACTTAAGATTTTTTTCATAAGAAAAAATATTATAATTGCATAATTTCAATTGTTCATATGATTCTAAAATTTGCAAAAATTGCAAAATACTGTCTTTCTCAAGTCGATAGAGGACTTCTATCACGATCACACGATCTATTAACTGTTTCAATAAAAGATAATAAAATTCAAAGACCAAGTGTATATTTATTATTAAAGCAACAATTAAACTAGATATTAAGCAATCAATTTGAAAATTGTGATTTTGGGATATTCGACTCAGGGAGAATTTGAGCACACTCTCCCGCAGAAATAACGCACATTTCGAAATGGTTTACAACATTTTTAATTGTTACAAAACTGTTAATTCGCAGTTTTCGATTCTGGGTCATCAGGGAACTCTTCCCACTTTAGAATTGCAAAAATTGGAAATTGTTTATAAATTTACAAATTTTGCAATATTTCTGTATTCTCTCATTTTAATTGCCTTTCAACAAGTGGCGAAGTTCCGCAATTCAATCGTCGCTATCGCCTTTCCTTTTGGAGATTCGCAATTGTTTGTAGGAAATTAACATCTGATGCCAACCCTCATTTGTTTTACAGACAATCCAGTCGCTCTCCCCCCCAGTCAAGTATATGGTTCAGATCGTTTTGCAGTGTCTCGCTTTCCGCCGATTATATTATACAATATTAACGATTTGTATGAATGAATTTATGGCAAAACGGTAGAAATTGTTGCTAAGGAACTATTGCTGTTTTCTAACATTGAAAATTTCCTTTATATTCTTAATACATTGTTGAAACTTGAGTTTCATTAGTTTCATTCGTCTGCATTAGAAATAAATTTGTTTCAAATTTCAAAACGCAGAAGCTAACTGTTGTCCTGCAAATGTGTAGGTTTCTTTATTATGTGCTTGGGTATCTTCTACTTACTGGTGCAAAGTGTCTGCCAATAGTTTACCCTCTAGTGAGGAAACTGATTATAAACAAATCATTTTATTACTAATAGAATTATGCTATAAATAAATTAACTTTTAAAATTACATTTCGACGGAACGGTGGCACGGTAGATAATTTTAATATTTATTCCACGAGGCGAATGTTGTGCGTCAGAGATATTCTTCGTAATATTTTCAATTTTGGTGGAATTATATCACATTAAATATTTAAATGGAACTGCGTAGGTTTTTACCTGAAATGAATAGAAGAGAGATAGAATTATGCCTCATTTGGTAATAATTAGTGTAAAAATATATTTTTGACACGCGACTTGAGCCATCCTCAACTCTAAGGCTAGCAACGCTTATCATTGGCTATTCTAGCAATTCAAGTAGCCTATCCTCCGAAGTTTTCCCCCTTTCTCTTCGCCTTAAAAGGCATAAAAGGAAAGGCCGGGTCTGAAGAATGCGGCACTAATCGAGTAATATCGGAGAATGCTTCGCTACGACCTCTTGGATAATTGTGACAAATAATTTAAATTCAATATAGAAACAAACAAAAGACAAACTACAAATTGTACTTATACACATGTAAATAAATATGTGTAATTAGAGAAATTTCTAATGAATGGTATGGAAAATTAAGAACAAGTTCAGTTAATTTTAATGAGAGAGCAATTTTACAGGGAAAATGTTTTTTAATGCATTTATTCCACATATATACACTCTCTTGCATTCATTAACATCCAGTGTCTATTCGTTCCTCAGACTTCAGTGTTTGGAAATGACCTTCAGAGGGGTTGCATGGTTGAGCTCGCTTGCTATTAAATCAAACTTTGAAACCTTGAGTTCTTACAGAATTTCCCTAAACTCATGAATGTCATCTCAGTCTTCAGTAGTCGCGCCCTACGCGCCGGATTGTGAGCCCGCGTCGATTAAAAATAATAGTTCACTGGTCCAACATTTTTTGTGTCGGAAACCCTGTGATTCTTAGGGCAAATAGTGTAGTAGACATAATATTTTGCTGAACCTAAATACGTGAGCTCGT
The DNA here is from genome assembly GCA_031308135.1 of Acheta domesticus. NCBI lineage: Eukaryota > Metazoa > Arthropoda > Insecta > Orthoptera > Gryllidae > Acheta > Acheta domesticus. The sequence continues at coordinate 1,243 of JAHLJT010009111.1, read as the reverse complement.
ACCCCAACGTTGACAAAACTTTGGGGAATTGGAAACACTTTTGCGGGCGTTGTGTGGTATTTTAATATTGTTATTACTAGGTCCTGGATAATTATGTAATCACATATTTTCCTAAGGTAACTCTATCAAGTCGAATCAATGATATTTCACGTTTCACATCGGTTAGTGGCCAAACACGTTGAATTTTTAGAACATATATTTTGATATTTTACCCGAAACTACCTATATTTACATATTTTACACAAATGAACATATTTTTACATTTACTGAATTTTTCCGTTATCCTACATTTAAAAAAATTAATTCTTTATTTTTCCTATATGGTTTTTGATAAGGAATCATCCAAACAAACAATTTAGCAATTGCCAAATATTTTTCTCTACTCTTCTTTCTAAAATGCCCCTATTATTACCGCTTAAATGAGAGTATCCATGAATGCCAAGGGTATTGCAAGTAAAAGGAGAAGGCGACGGTGTAATCATAGCTTCTATTTTGTTAGTTTTCAGGGCGAGTCTTGCAGAAAACAGAAAGGAAGTTTGATTTGTGAAAATGATTTGTTTAGCAAGCGATCTTGCGTACCGACTTCGCGTCTTTTAGAGTCTCCTTTGACCTTGATACCCTTCATCAAAAATTACATGCCCCAGCTCAAGAAGGGCCCGTTGACATTTTTCTTTCCCTGATTTTTACATGCGACCCTCTACCGTTGTTCGTAAATTATCTCTTTGGACCGAAAATCTAAAGTAAAATCTCGCTGTCGAACTGATGTGCAAGTAAATCATATTGGCAAGGTTGTGATACGTTGAATGAACGTTTAAAAAATGGAAGTCTTATTTGTTAGCTTGTGAAGTGTTACCCAAATACAACCATCAAATAATTACAAAACTAATTTAACGATACAACGTTTTTTTTGTGCCTAATGAAGTTAAACATAAAGTCTTCCTTCTGATACGAATGCAGCGCCGTAAATGTGCAAGGCAGAAGAAGCCCTGCAGTTATTGTTCCAAAATTACTACTTCTAACCTATCTTGTGCATGCGTTGTGTTTGCAGAACTGATTAGATCTCAGTTTTATAAAGTTGAAGCATTGATTTCCAATAAAAAAGGAATTAACAATATGGGGCACCTGGATCGACGCTATGAGCTACAATGTTCAAAATTTTGAATTTGTAATAGAAGTTATACATCAATTTGATTCTGAAGCTGCAGCATCTATAGACTTACCGAAGCAATTGTTTGTTATTCAA
>JAHLJT010009110.1:19422-50890 GCA_031308135.1 Acheta domesticus | reverse complement strand
GCACTATTTATTCTATGTTCATGTTAAGAAATTATGAAATCCCTGTACTTGATCGCTGCTAAAAGTTCACTCAAATGGTGGGCACATATTGTTCGCCAAAGGCAGTACTAATCCTTCATCGTGAATTTTCTTTTAACTGCGCGAATGTTAAAATCGGTAGCATTTCTCTAATCGCGAATGTTCGGAATTCGCGAATTGAGAATTCGCTGATGTCGAGGGATGACTATATTAGTATGATTCTCTGTAATAGCGAGGAGAATTCCCGACTCCATGTAGAAAAAGATCAATAATTGCATACGTAAATATTTCATAATATTTAATACGTAATTGAAAGGGGTACAAAGAGTAGTGACCGTCAGATTGGTAAACCAAATAGCCACCTAGGTGTAAACATTATTAGTTGTTTTGATATTTCGATATAATTAATGGTAGTGTAAGAAGAGGAAATCCAGTCAGAATATCCGATGGATGCACCAGTAATCTAGGGGTTAAGCTAGTAATCCAGTGCACTAACATATTATTACGTACCAAACACTTACCTATGTATATCCACATTCCATGTTATATTATTTGTGTATTACTAATCAAAAATACTCGATTTTTATTCTCTCTTTTACAGCTAAATGGTTGAAGTAATACACCCATGTGTGGTATCACCCAACATTTTGAAGCCACTATTTTAGGGTATCGTACCTATTTTTTTATACCTTTATTTTTTTACATTTCACCCTGGACACTATCGTTGCATGATGTGTTGATGATGCGGTTCACATCACACCTTATTATGAAAATTAAGTTTGCTCTCATTCCCCTAACAGAAATACATTTTATAGTAAAACTAACAGGCAAAAGTAGAATGTATGATCAGAACACACTTTACATTATAACATACACCGTAAAATAAGTCTCATGAAAGAGAGGGAGATAAAATGTTTAAAATGGAGAAAAACGAAGCAAAAATAGAAAAATAGAAAATTAAAATCAATCCAAAAAAAAAAAAAAAGATCAAAGAGAAAGAGTTCGAGATAGATAATAGTAAATATTAGATAAATAGAATTTATCTAATAGATCAATAATAGTCATCCCTCGACATCCGCGAATTCTCTATTCGCGAGTTCCGAACATTCGCGATTAGAGAAATGCTACCAGTTTTAACATTCGCGACTTCAACATTCGTGAGTGCCGTCTTTTAAACGTACATGTTTTTTAAACAAGCACATCTCGTTTCCTTTACTAACATCATCTGGGAACCGAACTTTACAAACAGCGGAGCTCAAAGTATCATGTTCCGCAAAAATGACAAATTTGGAATGTCAATTCACATTAATAGAAAAAAAAAAATTGTAAAATAATTCCATTCAGTTGCGTTAAGTTGGAGCTAAGGGTTTTGGCCACACGGACAAAAAATCCATTCAGGATCTGTGCATCTCACATTGGAATGATTCACTGAAGAGTAGCTTCGGAAAATAATCAGCGAAGAAAGCCTCCTCCAACGTCATGATGAACTAATGGAAGCGAAACTGCGTCCTGGAGCAACATAAATGTCAGAAACTGTTAATGGCGCTCTAAAAGTTCAACAAGCTCAGGTGGAAAGGGCATTTGAATACGATCCAAACGGGGAAATTACTTCGAAATTTAAGAGAGAAATAGAATAATCAACTTTACCTCATTTGGATAATAGAATGAGGAGGGTGATGAACCAAAAAAATAACCAAATGCTACATCCAATCAGTTTCAACTCTAAAATAAGTTTCAAAATATGGTCTCATTTCTTCTCTCTGGGATATTGATTGTGAATTCTGTTTGTAGTAGTGCTCAGTTCTACTGCAATTGTTCGTCAGATATTTTTCTTTCTTTTTTAAGTGTATTTTTGTTATCCAGGATAGATTCCTGTGCCCATGTTTTTTCATTAAAAGATTGACTCATCATTCGCGCATGTGACATTCGCGATGTTTTTCGGGAACCTAACCCTCATGAATGTTGATGGATTACTGTACTTACTTCTATAAAAAAACGTACGCTATTTGTATTCTGCAAGAAACACAGATGGAGACAAACATCCCAGTTGAAAATAAAATCTCAATTTCAAAACGAATATGGGCAAGACGTTATTATGAAATTCCTTATTGTTACTTTGCAAATGATTCTTTTGTTCTTCCCTCCTTAAATGCATACATGGCCATCTAACTTTTTGAATATTAATTTAATTCTAGTTTTAAGACAAAACTTGATCTTCCTACACAAGATGAAACTGAAAAATGTCCCCCATTTGTTTACTTTCCTTTCGTAGAATGGCTGCATTCTTGACCATCGTCCAAGGTTCGATCCACTTCCATTTGTTGGTTTTACTCCACATCAATATGTCCATTCTTCTATACACGCAATTATATTTTCATTTTAATTCCGAACTTTTCCTAATAATTACTCATCATAAAGTCATTATTAATTCATAACGCTTTCACCCGCGTTCAAAACTATCGCGTTAAAATTAAAGGTTAAGATTTCAATTCTAACTTAGCAACATCGAGATTATAATCCTCACAAACGATCGCCACCTTAGCAACATCGACATTATCATCCTTTGTTCATTTTGCGCGCCCTTCATTTTCCCAGAGCCCTAAGCGAACTAGTACACAAACGCGTTGCTTCTTGCTTCCGACGCATTTCATTCGATTATTCGACTACTATCTATTTTCTGATTGGTCACTCACGCTTACGTACTTTATTTGTTTATTCTTTGGTTCTTGTCATAATTATATTACAGGTTTTTTTTCACCCCCACGGAATTTTCTCACATGTCCTTACGTTATTTCAACTTATCACTATATTTTCTATTTTTCCCTGCTGTCGTTTATGTTCCAATTCCTTTATATTATTCTTTAACATACTTCACTTCTTGTTTATTTTCCTGTCCTCCATTGTTACTGTCATCGCATTTACTTTTATTATAACTGTTCACATTTATTTTCACTTGTGATAACCTATCACAATATTGTTCGTGTCTTTTTTATTCAACGAATATTTACAATACATTCCAAAGGTAATATAAACAGTAAATACTATAGAGTTATTAACGATATAAAATGAAATACAAGTAAGAAAGTAACCCATTTGTACTTTCCTTGGAATTCTTCACAAATCTATAACAAAAAGATCATTAGAACATGATTACAACAAATTATAACATTATTATTAAGGATTACGAAGATTAAGAATATGTGAAGAATATTAGAATAAAATAAGAGAACCTGCTTTGATAAATGTTAATTATCAGAAAGGTGGGAGAGATGAAGAGAGTAAATTCAAACACATTCATGTTAAAAAAGTATTTGCGTCATGCAAGTTAGTATTTAAAAGATACTTTCAGCATAATATAGTTGCCTGGCTCGTCCATTTACAGATATAGTTACTAACATACAAAATGGAATGTTCTGAAAAGATACGGATAAAATTAGTGTAAATCTATTTTTCCTGTCGAGAGGAATCACCTTTGTACTGGCTTAAAAAAACACAAAAACGCATTTAACGTATTTAAAACCTTCGAAAAATACGATTTTTCGATAACTATATTAGGATGTTCAGGAAAATTTCAGCAAAACTGGCCATGTCCCTGTCAGTAGACTGAGACGCGTCGAATGTCACCTGGCTTGCTGTTTGGAATGGTGGACTGATTATTTCGTATTTCCATGCCTGTCAACGGCCGTAAGTGTAGTTCATGGTTTATCACGGGAGGAGACCACTGGCAGGTATTTTTTCCAAATAGGTACGAGGTACCATCAGCGGGAAACCGTCCAAGAAGTAATGTAATGCGTGTAAGTATGTTGAAGGAGTGAGGATACAAGGAAAGGAAAGAAAGATCACACGTGGCCTGTGGCGCGTTTGTTAGGGTACTCCTTCCCGACATTCGCCTGATATTGATCGGAGAAACCACGGAGAACCGTCGATCAGAGCAGTCGGCCGCCAGAATTCTCCTCCAGACAGCGACTGAACCCGACCTATAGTGCGATTTTCATGACTGCCCCTCAAGTCCCTATGGCCTAAATTGAATATCACACGACATTTCGCTTCTTTATCGCTCGTGCCTTTAGGTGTTGCATGATAGCAACACTGCTTGATAGGGTCGCGTTCGTGCGATATCTAGCGGCACGATTGAGACAGACGCGAAATACCGTGACATATTTCATCGTGAAGACGTGCCTCGAGGGGCAAAGTTACAAAAACCGCATTCTAGGGTGCTAGAGAAAAATCGCACTATTGCTATCTAGCTAGAGAAGAAAAAATCCTGCCAAAATCGTACCATAGGTTTTCCGATCAGAAGCACTACAGTGACATCAGCTGATACCCTGAGCCACCTCAGCCTGACGAATGGTGGGCCGGAAGAAAATATGTCACCGTGAGTAACGGACGAAAAGTCGGTACCCGATTACGACTCGTAGGATATCCTATCTCGCCTTCCGAAAGCCATCAGCCTTTCTGAGCCGATATAGGGCGCACTGCGCACGCGTCACGACCGATCGTGGGAGACGGAAAGGAAACGGACAGGGGGGAGAGGGGGGAACTGTTATTCCCCGGCGTATTCTTCTTGGAAGGCCGCGCCGCGGCGCGCGGGGCCCGTCCCGCTCCCAGGTGAAGGGCGCGGGGGGTGTACGCCACTTCCGCATTCGCCGAGGGACAGGGAGAAGGGCGGCCCGCCCCGCCAAGAGGTTTTGTGATGAAGCGGCGCATAACGTGCTACACCTGGAGGAATTGCATCAGCCTGCCTTGATACACTAGGGAGTTTTGCCACCTCGAACGTTAAGTACTGTCGATCTTCTGCGCATGCGCAGATGCACAAAAGTGATGCGAAACTTGAATTGCGCATGAGCAGAAGATCGATAGTGCTCACCGTTCGCGGTGGCAAAAACTCCTTACTATCTACCCTGAGTCGTCAGGTCATTCATTTCTTGTTTGTCTCAAAGACGTTGAATAACGATTCTTAGATAAAGTGTTTTGGGTTTTTAAATTTATTTCCTTCCCGTTCGACTTTCGTCTTTCGGGGATTTTGACGGGTACAATGTTATATACAATGAAGGCAAATGGCAAATGCGGGTCTCGGTGCAACCCTTAACTATTTTTGAATTTCATATTTGAATAACTTGACTAAGGAAGATTTGGATTTATTGTTCAGAAGTGGAGGGAGGGTGTTTGAGGGAAAAGGGGGCAGAGTGGGCGAAAGAGATCTTTGGGGAATCTGGATCTAATGCGTGAAGGATAATCTGCGTTTTGACCGAGATTGAATATTGAAGTGTTAGGACATGCTGGGAGGAGAGAATAATATTTTTGAAAATTCTCCTGTAAACTGTGAATGCTCCTATAACACACAATCTAAGTTGCTTCTTTTCTCGTATTCAACACATCATCAACTTCACCTCTTTTAGAACTTTCCTTTTATCCTTCGATAACGTTTTTCTTGAGGCTACAAATCAACAATTTATAGAGAAAGAATGTGTTTTCCAGGGGATATTCATTTTCTTGGAGATATTGATCACTAAATAGTCAGGTTTTGGATTTTTGGTCTCTCCTTTAGGCTGCTAGCCAGTCTTGAATGGCTGCGCATTCCTTCTGTATCTTTGTTGGACGACGCGTGCTGCCTTCCGTGGACATCTAATCGACAAGCCCTGACAATCCTTTCTGACGTCATTCTTGACACAGGTCGCTGTGACAATGTAAAAAATATGGATACTAAGATATGATCGTTTTTTGGTTACATTTTAGAATCATTATTATTAACAAAACTTCTATGAAGTATTTTGGTAATGATTATTGATTCCTGTATGATCCATAAATCCAATAAAGCGTGTGATACCTGCATGTCAACAGCCAGCGAAAATTTTTAACACATTTGCCATTGAATATTGCGCCTTTTTATTTAAGACAACCTTTAATCTTTATCTGATAACTTTTGGGAAGATGGACACACCATTTCCTTCCAAAAGGTAATATTTTTAGTGTGTCTCCTGTAATTTCTATCTTGTAAGTAAGGATAAATCTGACAACTACTTTATACTATACATTCTAACTTTTGTTTTCAAATTCAGGTATTTTTCCAAGTAATATCATTTAGATAGCCTGATATTCTTGGGCTCTATAGGCTTTGGTCTTAAGATTTTAAAAAAGGGATTACAGTATTATATCCTGTTTCCATTAACGAGCTTATTTTCTTCTCAGGTTCTACAAAATGTGGGATAAAAAGTTAGGTGCCACCAGTGAGATTTTGTGGCCAGGCGACTCTGTGAAATTTCCCATTCAATCAATCGATTACATCGCAAGAAGAGTGTAATAGTGAAAGTGGCTCTGAAACTTACACTTTAGGAGCGATTAGGCAGGGGTTAGAAAAGTGGTCTAACTACTTTAACTATTAATATGTTTATTGACATTCGTACTTTAACAAGCCTTTCAGGATCATAATATTTCAAGTCTTTTGGCGAATTGCTGGCGGTTCCCTCTTGACTGATCTGAGTGACAACGCCATCAATATAGGAAACTCGATATTACATACCAATACTGTGGCGTACTGGACATGAAAAGCACAGACGACAGATTCTGAATAGTATGTACAGTATATTTACAATAATAAATTACAAGAAATGTTACAAAATTGAAAACCTTAGGCAACCTTTCTATTCTCTAAGCCGCGAAACCCGCGACCGTCCCTAGGCTGAGCCCAGTGCCTCTGCTCGAGAGCATGAGAAGCTGCGCGAAGTGCGAGCTGTCGGACATTAGTCCCCGTAACTAGATGTTACATGGCCGGATGCCAAAACGTGCAAGGTTGCACGGAGATACCTCACGTCTTTCGACTCACTAGCGTATCCCCCGAGCGCATGTCGGCGCTGCAATAAATACTCCACGGCTCGTCCCCCACTCTACCAGCGGCGGGCGTCATTCGGCTCGCAAGCCAGCCCTCAGCAGAGAGCAGCCTTCATCAATGGACTCGCACACAGGCACGCTCAGTTATCCTGGTTTGTTTTGAGGCTGGGATTTCCTGCCCGGCGCGCGCCGGCGAGGCGCCGCCGCATTCCACCCCCATCCCCCATCCGGCTTAAGGCCGGGCTTTCCAGCGAAACGGCACGTGCGCCACCTCGCGACGCTACAGACCCTCCCATGCCGGGGGTGAGAATTTTTTTTCGCAGCAAAATATGCCCAGGAAAAAAATTCTGCTAGCTAAAGTACCTGGTCCTGAGACATTACATCATAATTTTTTACATGAACATAATAATATCAAAACCCTATCTAGTCAAAATTTGTGAAATAAATCTGTGGGCTGTCCCCCCTTTTTTTCCTAACTATGTTGCCATTTACATTTAAACCTTACATCTATTTACATACATAAATATTCTTGACGCATCTTGAACTACATAAAATCCTGAAATACAAAACATTACTTTACATTGAAATATTACATGATAATTCTTGACGCCTCTTGCATTACATGAAACCCTGAAATATAAAATACAAAACATTTACGTTGCATTGAAGTATTACATAATAATTGTGGAATTCGTTATATACATCATGTGCCGTTCTTAACTGAATTTATTGACACATGTATGTATCTACATATAAAAATGATCACAATAACAAAACATTTTACCCTTGAATTTATAAAATTATTTACATAGAATTTCACCGACATTTATACATGTCATGAACGTGTGTGTTCCCTACACTCGCCTGTGGATCAATTCACACAATCAACATGCGACTAAGCGCATCTGCATTAACATTTTCTGAGCCCTTTTTGTGCATGATGCGTAAATCGAGGTGCTGAATTAAAAGGGACCAGCGTAATAATCTGGGGTTTTTGCCAGACGTATTACGCAACCAGACCAACGGGTTGTGGTCGGTTTCGACCTGAATTGTGGCCTGCCCGTCGAGATAAATCTTAAGTTTATCCAACCCCAAATAAGAGCCAAACACTCAAGTTCTGAGGTGCCATAATGAGTTTCTGTATCACTTAATTTACGGCTTAGAAAAAACAACTGGTTGTTCTACTCCCTCGTCATTTACTTGGTAGAGAACCACGCCTAAGCCTCTCTGAGATGCATCTGCCTGAACTCGAAATTCCTTGCTATAATCAGGAGCATATACCGCTGTTTTTTCGCTAAGAGCTTGTCGCAACTCATTGAAAGACTTTTCGCATGCCTCTGTCCAGACGACTTTACCCTGGCGCTCGCGTCCCCGCCGCGCATCTGTCAGTGCCGCCGCTTTCTCCGCAAACCCGGGTATCAAGCGTCGATAATATCCTACCAAACCGAGCAAAGAACGCACTTGTTTCTTTGATTCTGGTCTGGGAAAGTTCTGGATTGCTTGTATCTTGGCTTCGGCCGGCCGCAATTTCCCGTTACCGACGACGTAACCAAGATATTTTACATTAGCCCGCGCAAACAAGCACTTGCGCGGCTGCACTGTCAATTTGGCGGATTTCAATATACTAAAGACCGTATCTAGGTGCCGAATGTGTTCTTGCCAAGTGTTACTGAAAACCGCGATGTCATCAAGGTACGGTACCGCGAATTCTTGGCAGTTTTTTAGCAAAGTGCCCATGATTTTACAGCATTGATAAGGGCCGTTCTTTATCCCGAAGGGTAACCTAAGCGGTCGATACGTGCCGAAACTGGTCACGAACGCCGAATATCTCTGCGCCCTATCCGTAAGACCTATCTGCCAGAAACACTTACTTAAATCTAACACACTAATGATTTTAGCTGCAGCTACCTGTTCAATCCGTTCTTCGAGATTGGGTAACGGAAAGTAATCTGTTTTAATAATCTCGTTGAGGCGCCTAAAATCTATGCAGGGCCGTGGAGACTTGCCCGGGGGCCTCGATCAGGATCATAGGAGATGTATAATCACTCTCCGCCTCCACAATGATGTTGTCGCGAAGCATTTTGTCCACCTCTTCCCGCAATATCTTAGTTTGTCTCGGCGACATGCGGTAGGGTGCACTTCGGACTACTTTATCAGTGTCAGTTAATTCAATGTCCATGGTCGTTACATCTGTAAGACCAGGTTTCTCACTAAAAATACACCTGTATTTACAAATGACATTTTAAGTGCTTCGCGGAACTCGGGTTCAACCTTAGTATCGTTTAGCATTTCTTCCGCGTCAAAGTCGTCGGAATCTAATCTTAACGCGTAGCGGTCTAACGCGTCTTCCTCGCCTGCGGCAGTGACCGTCGCAGAACCGAGAAAGTTCACGTATTCAGTACGTTGGTGATACTTTTTCATCATGTTGATGTGATACACGCGTGGTTCTTTCCGCCCCGGCATCTTGAACTACGTAATTGTGTTCGGACATTTTCTCCCGAACTTCGCCTGGCCCGACCCACTGCACCGCGAGTTTCCGCGTTCTGTTAGGCGCCAAAACCAGCACCTTCGCGCCTATTTCAAACTGCGCGAGATCGCCTTGCGGTCGTACCACACCTTACGCTTGCGTTGTTCTTCCGCCATTTTGGTATGGGCAGTTCACGCGAACGCTTCAGTCTATTAATCAACTTGAACACGTGCTCAACCACCGTGCTCCCTTCGCTTTCTGCTGCACCCGCAAGCTTTCGTAAAGCAGCGTCATGGGTGTGCGGAGATTTTTCCCATAGACTAACTCGGCTGGAGAAAAACCTATCGATTCGTGCACACTCGTGCGTAACGCGAACATAATTGCAGGAAGCTGGCACTCCCAGTCAGTCCCCATCTCTAAACAAAGAACCTTCATCAACCGGTTCATGGTTCTGTGCATCCGTTCTACGGCATTAGATTGCGGATGATAAGGCGAACTTCTAATTAATCTAATGCAAAATCTCTCGGCGAATTCCGCCATCAGAGTGCTAGTAAAACAAGTTCCCTGATCTGTTTGAAGCTCTCGCGGAAATCCAATCCGACTGAACAGATCTAATAAAGCTTCAATGACCGTGACCGTCGTCAGATCACGTATGGGAATAGCCTCGGGATATTTTGTTGCTAAACACATTGCAGTTAGTATGAACTTGTTTCCTGACTCAGACTCGGGAAAAGGGCCACAAGCATCTACATTTACTTTCTCAAACGCCTCACCCGTTATAGGTACAATTTTTAAAGGCGCGCGAAGCTTCTCGCCGCCGTTACCTACGCGCTGGCAACTATCGCAGCTACGTACGTAATTTTCCATATCTTTGTAACAGTTCGGCCAGAAGAAATACTTGGCCATCGCGTCTTTACTTTTTGTGACACCTAAATGACCGTGGGCGACTTCATGGCAAAGCTTCAATATGGTGCCACGATACACCCGCGGAGTCACAAGCATGGAGAATTGCTCACCGCGCTTGCTCTGCCGTTTCCGGAACAAAAGGCCGCGTTCTATAAAATAATCGCGCCGTTCCGTTTCTGGGCCTTCGGCTAGCTCGAATAGCGGTAAGAGCTCTTCATCCTGTCTCTGAGCTTTCGCAAATTCGGACGGGTCTAAACGGGACAATGCAACGCTCCCGGAATCTACTTCAAATTCCGCGTTGTTTTCAACAACATTGCCCGGGTCATTTACCTCGCCTAACAAGACACAAGTTTCCTCGTCGGGAGCTTTCGCGTCCGACGCAGGTTTTTGGGGTGCGTCGCGCGCACGACTTGTTCCTACGACCACGCCTAGCTCGACCGCTCCTTCCCCCAAAGCCTCGTTCATGACCGCAAACCGGTGCGTCACCAGGGCGCTCGGCGGCCGGCGCGTTGCCTGGCGCCGCCGCCATCGCCTCCGGCCCCACCCCGTCGCCCTGCCCGGCCGCCGTCTGGGCACGGGTTCGCACCGCACAAAGAAACTGCGGTTCTAAAAACCCTTGCCTGATTTCCGAGAGAAGCGTGGCAGATCGATTACTCAGAATGTAATATTCTAAGTCGCAATTTTTCGCGACTGCGGCTTCGGTAACAAGCTTACCGAACGGGCCTACAATTTCTACCTTAGCTACCGGTAGATTTTTCGGCGCCTCGTCCAAGGGCTGTTTAACCCATACGGATTCGCCGGTATATTGATTCGGCCTGACGTATTTGCTGTTGATCAGATCAACCGTCGCCCCAGAATCTCGTAGAAAGAAATAGGATTTCCGCAAACCGTGCCGAAAAACGTGTGAGGAAGCAACAATTCCTGCGCACTGGTGTCGACAACGTGACACATTTTCTCGCTTGATTTGAGCTGAGGGCAGTATTTCTTAATGTGCCCCGGTTTTTACATAAATAGCACGTGCGTTCCTGCGGCTTGTCGATTCCGCGTTCCTATCTGCCTTGGGCGCTGCGGGCTTAGAAGTGGAGGGCACGCTCTCCGTCACCTTTTTCCACTTTTGTTCCCCCACAGGCTCCTTGTGATTAACCTTAGAAAAATCTTTCCTATACGCACTAGACCTATTGTTTTCGTAGGTGTCCAGCCTACGCGCCAGATCTTGGGACTGCGAACCTCGCCCCAAACATCTACGAAATGGGCACGTATGTCCGCCGGCACCTTCCGTTTCATCTGATCGGTGACAATCAAATCTAATAATTGATCATAAGTTTCAACTTTCAACCCTGAAATCCATTTCTGGCAATAGTTCGTCAGTTCGCGAGCATAAACATTCCATGTAGTTTTCGCACCCTTTGCATGACTGCAAAACATCTGACGACATTTTCAGGCGTGAATTTGTACATATCCAAAAGCTGCGTTTTGATTTGATTATAATCCTGCTCTGAAGAATCTGATCCTACAACTAACCATGTATTTATTTCATTGGGAAGCAATCCCATTAATTGACTGACCCATTCTACCGGCGCAATGTCGAGCTGACGAGCATGCGCCTCAAATACACTTAAAAACAAGGTAATATCCTCACCTTCGCCTTTGAATTTATCCATTACATGGCTGATACGGATACTACTTCTGTTCCCGAATCTCTACTACCTAACGATTCGCGCGAGGTAGCCTGATTAGCTAATTTCAGCCGTTCGAAGTTCGTACTGCCGTTGTTCGAGTTCGTACTGCCGTTCTTGCTCTTTTTCCTGCCTTTTCTCGCTCTTTTTCCTCGAGTTCGCGTAATCTTTCCTGCTCTTTTAATTCAAGTTCGCGTGCTTCTGCGACCTGTTCTTTCTCCTGATCAGCAAGTTGTTTCACGAATATTTCATCGTACTGCTCGCTTCCCGTGATGATAGATTTTAATCTAACTATCGTCTCGTTCCCTTCCAACGTTTCCCCCATCTCCGTCGCGACCCTAACAAGCACCTCTTTCCTATAACCCGCTAAGAAAGACATTTTGCCTGAATTGATCCCCGGCCAGTACAAAAAACACACTTACGTTCAGTTGACCTCGGTGTCGCGTGAGCGCCAGCGCCTTCTGGATCCGGTGTTCTGGCCTCCTTCCTTCCTCTCGTTCTGGTCCGTCCGGGATGTCTCCTTCCAGTGCCAGTACCAATACCAGCTCCAGTTCCAGTACCAGTTCCAGCTCCAGTTCCAGTACCAATACCAATTCCAGTTCCAAGTTTTAGAAAAGAAAGGTTCCGAGTCGGATTGTACCGCCCCGAAACTACCGTACCGAATTACCGCACTTTCGGTTTCTCGTGGCGTGCACGACTCTGCCGGCGCCACGTAATTACGACGCGTGTGCACCTTTAACTGCGGTACACTGTCTTTACGCGTACTATTCCAGTTTTAGACAAAAAACTGTGGCACTCCGGCGTGAGTTTACAATAACCGCTGCTACCAGTTTTAGACAAAAACTGCGGCACTCCGGCGTGAGTTTACAATAACCGCTGCTACCAGTTTTAGAAAAAAAACTGCGGTAGCCCGGCGTGAATTTACGATAACCGCTGCCACCAGTTTTAGAAAAAAAAACTGCGGTAGCCCGGCGTGAATTTACGATAACCGCTGCCACCAGTTTTAGAAAAGAAAGGTTCCGAGTCTGTGGCGTACTGGACATGAAAAGCACAGACGACAGATTCTGAATAGTATGTACAGTATATTACAATAATAAATTACAAGAAAATGTTTACAAAATTGAAAACCTTAGGCAACCTTTCTATTCTCTAAGCCGCGAAACCCCGCGACCGTCCCTAGGCTGAGCCCAGTGCCTCTGCTCGAGAGCATGAGAAGCTGCGCGAAGTGCGAGCTGTCGGACATTAGTCCCCGTAACTAGATGTTACATGGCCGGATGCCAAAACGTGCAAGGTTGCACGGAGATACCTCACGTCTTTCGACTCACTAGCGTATCCCCCGAGCGCATGTCGGCGCTGCAATAAATACTCCACGGCTCGTCCCCCACTCTACCAGCGGCGGGCGTCATTCGGCTCGCAAGCCAGCCCTCAGCAGAGAGCAGCCTTCATCAATGGACTCGCACACAGGCACGCTCAGTTATCCTGGTTGTTTTGAGGCTGGGATTTCCTGCCCGGCGCGCGCCGCGAGGCGCCGCCGCATTCCACCCCCATCCCCCATCCGGCTTAAGGCCGGGCTTTCCAGCGAAACGGCACGTGCGCCACCTCGCGACGCTACAATACCTTTCACGAGACTTGTTGTACATGGCATGCAACAGTGGCGCGAGGTGTTACTGCTATGTGTAGGAAGCGTTGGCATAACTTCTGAGGATTTTCGAGGATTGTTTCAAAACATTTTATTTATTCCTAAATATCACGCATCACAAAAATACTACAATATTGTCATCCTAACACTTAAATCCTAAATGACAATGCCTCAAAACTCTGTGCAATCAGTTCTGCGGAGGGACCTACTGTTTTCAACAATACCTGCTTTTCATTTGCTTTTGATAAACCATAAAAAGGTTCGAAAGATGTTAGTCTACCTTATATTAAGAAACAAGCTCCCAAATTTCTATTGTTTTAATTGGTATCCTCTCTACTATCAAGAATTTATTATGAAAGTGCAATCGATTTTCTTGTAACAAAAAGTAAACTTTAAAAAACTTTTGAAACAGAGACAATTATAGGTTATAATTTTCAGAAAAGTTACTTAATAGAATTTCAGATTATTCTTAAAGAGCGTTATGAAATACTAGTATGCAATATGTCCACTACAAAATAATTACTCGGCGATTTATGTTTAAATATTTACTGCTACTGTTGATGACAACGAATATTGTGTGGTAACATGCCCAAACATTCTTACGATGTTTTTTTTTTTAATTTTACAACAAACAAAATTATTTTGACAACGCACATTGATCTCCTCACTTGAATGAAGTTATATGTTCTCCGGAAATCAATCTCAAATAAACAAATTTTCTAGACGAAGTATACCGATCAACTGACCTGAGTAAAAAAATTGATGTTCTCCAGCGTAACCAATCTCCGGTCATGGAACCCGGAGATCAAAGAGCAAACTTAAATTGCACTGCAGCAATGTTTGGATCCATTCACGTCAGTGATGATTGGATCGCACATTAGATAACTGACGAAATAAGTAACCTACAGCATCTACGTGTTTAAGTCCAGCATCGGCAGATCCTTTAAATTCTCCAGCCAATGCTTCAATTGAAGTAGCTTTTAAAGAGACTCACTTCAGAAGGGTTTTGAAACACTTGGTTGGTCATGGTTAATTTTCTTAATTCATTTAACGAAATTAAAATAAGTTTTGTGAAATATGAGTAGAATCGTGCTCCGCATCCACACTTGGCAGTCAGAGTTCCTAACGAACGTTAAAAATACTTCAGACACGCGGTCTATATCTGTCCATTTTAACTATTACAGTGTGCCCTCTTGTCTCCGGTCTTAATGCCCGCAACAAGGCAACCAGTAACGTCTCCGAGCTCTCCCAATGACGCGCACACCACATGGTACCCGACTGTTACGCGATCTGTCCAAAAACGCCGAACCGAGAACGGGCGGAAGGTGCGGCGCCACGCTGGCGCGGCGGCGGCCCACTGCGCGGTCATCGCCCTCGCGGCTGCGTCACGCGGCGCCTGCGTCATCGATGCGCCTCCGCCGCCACCACCGCTGCCCCGACGCCTGCATCACCATCGCCGTTGCCGCCCACTTCGCCGCCGACTTCGCCGCCGACTTCACCGCCGACTTCGCCGCCGACTTCGCCGCCGACTTCGCCACCGACTTCGCCGCCGACTTCGCCACAGACTTCGCCACAGACTTCGCCACAGACTTCGCCACAGACTTCGCCACAGACTTCGCCACCGACTTCGCCACCGACTTCGCCACCGACTTCGCCGCCGACTTCGCCGCCGATTTCGCCGCCGATTTCGCCGCCGACTTCGCCGCCGACTTCGCCGCTGACTTCGCCGCCGACTTCGCCGCCGACTTCGCCGCCGACTTCGCCATCGACTTCGCCATCGACTTCGCCATCGACTTCGCCATCGACTTCGCCATCGACTTCGCCATCGACTTCGCCATCGACTTCGCCATCGACTTCGCCACCGACTGAATGTGGGCGCAGTACTCTAATACACGGCCACAGACCGCGCAGGATGTATCTTTCCCCTTCTTTACCCTATCCTCATCCCTTACGTATTCGCAATTCCCCTTACCTGCACTACACTACTGCACGTGTCGGGATACCAGGCATTAGTTTAAAACTTGTCCCGGGTGGAGTGGTGCCCCGCTGGCGAAACCCCTGCAAACAGGGGAAACCCCCGCAATCCAACATGTAGGTCGGCGCCTCATCTCAAGTTCTAACGGGGCAAACCACCGCCACCTCCCTTGGTATAGCATGAACTACACGGACGGGACTAACGACTATTGCAATTGTCGTGCCCTGCAGAACAAAATAATCATTCAACTCGCACCCCCGTAATCACCAGCGCCACCGT
This sequence comes from Acheta domesticus, assembly GCA_031308135.1. Lineage (NCBI taxonomy): Eukaryota > Metazoa > Arthropoda > Insecta > Orthoptera > Gryllidae > Acheta > Acheta domesticus. The sequence goes on along the minus strand of JAHLJT010009110.1, from coordinate 35,102 downwards.
CACCCACCATCCGCCACCACCTCTGCCGGCGCCCCCGCCACGGCCACCCGCCATCCGCACCGCCGTCGCCTCCGCCCCTCCAGCGCCACCGCCGACGTCGACGCAAGCGGCGTGGCGCGGCGTGGCGTGGCGGGGGAGCGCATTCCTCCGAGGTCGATGCACGGAGCAGCAGCATTCGGAGAGCATTTCATTTCAGAGCCCGCTCGACTTATCTCCCGGGCGGAGCGGCCGTAAAGTGCAAGGGTGCGCACTGCTTCGGATTTAGCTCCAGACTAGGCCTCCTGCATTCGTCTTCCGGTTCGGAATGTAATGGCTTCTGTTGTATTGTTAGCGCGAAGAACGTGTCTTCTTATCGTTTCCAGTGTTATGTTAATGTGTGCGCATGTGTGGCGTGTTGCTGTTTTGTGCCAATCTCTGTGTTTCTTTGTGAAACTTCTCTATTCTCAGCCACGTTCGTTGCTCCCTGCCCTTCGGAAGTGAATTTGCTTCACAACTTCGCTCTGGTGAAAAAGTAATGAGGTAAATTAGGCATTAAAATCGATTTATATTGATTTAAAATGTTAATAAACATCTTTTTGCATTTCACATGATTACAATGCCACTCACTCATTTTTACGTCAGTCACATTTTTTCACACTGTTTTTGATAATTCTCAAGGGAGGTTTATGCTATTAAATTTATTCTGTACGTAAGGGCGTTAAAATTCTTAAAAATCGACCATTTAACAAATTAACAATTTAATTAACCTTATTTTTTCTGTTTTAAATATAAAACAAAATCGTCCTCAAATTAAATGTAGTAAGATTTTAGTCTACTTAAGAAAAATTGGAATCCGTTTCAAGGGGGATCGCCAAGTGTGATTCCCAATTTTTCATTACTTATATGACCAACAATAACTATTTCCACATGTTATGGGAAAGTATTTTTGGCTCGAGTATTTATTTGTATATGTTTATCTATTAACTCCTAAAACAGTTACAAACTGGATGTAACGTGTGGAGAGAAATTTTCATGAGCTCTGGAATCCCTACCCTGACTCTATTAAAATATGAACAAATTATAGATATTGTTTTGTTCCTTCACTTTCATTGCTGTAAAATATTATTGTGTCTGAGGTAATATTTCTTTGAATATCAATTATTGGTACAATGAAAAATTACAATGAAAGAAAGTATTACAACGAAATTACAATGAAATTATAATGAAGAAAATATTAACTAATAATGGAGACATTACAATTAGCTCAGTCTTAAAACTTTCAAGTTTATTTTCAGTATCCCTCTCCTCCTGTTCACTTCATTCCTTCGTAACAAGTCACAAATAAATGACACACGTAATCAACTCCGTGACACATTGGAGTGTTGAAGCGTATGACACACATACATCAGCAAAACTCTAAAAGGAAGTGCTCCCAGTACGCAACCAATCTTGCGGAGGGTGAGGAAAGTCGTATGCAACGACGTTTTGGGTCAAACTTCCGGTCTGACGTAAGGAGTTTTTTTTTAAATCGCCCACCAATATTACAGCCCGTCCATTTTCCTTCTCGTGATTCATTTTGTTAGTATACAATCAGGAAACACATGTAGCATTAAAAAATGTATCACAATTACATTTTTTTTCTCGTTAACATTAATGTTCGTACACTAAAATCTTCTTTAAAGCAACCTTGTTTTATCATGCTACTTGCTATTTTTGTTGCATCATAATGATTAAGTTTCCTAACAACGCTTCTCCACGTAACAGTTTTTTTCAGGAAATTTGATCGCGTCCGTTGTTGTTTGTTTACTTCCCGAGAGTCGGTCACTGAGGCAAATGACGACAGCATGATATAGTAATCACGAAACTGTTATTCTCAACCCGCCACGCATCGGTTCAGAAATGTTGTGAAAACGAAAACTTACATAGTGTCTTTATTAGTGTTCATTACTCAAGACTTACATTGTAAGCCATGAAGCACATTTTGTTTTTAGACATACGTAAAACAGTTGACAAATCGGTAGCTATGAGATTGCGCTTTTGATCATTTTATTTCGGACGCGATTAAAATAATGAATAATCTAATGATTGAACCCCTATTACGTGCTTATTACACACACATAACAGACGAAAGAAAAATATTAAGAATGAAAATTTAGTATTTTATCAAGATCATAATGTGATACAGAAGCAGAAATCATTATTATTACGCAAATGTAATAATATATAATAATTATTATTATTACATTTGCTGGGGGCTTTAACGTAGTTATAACAGTTCCTCTTGATGATTTGATTTGATATCATTGATGTTCCCGGCACTTGACCTAATATGGTCATTAGTGCCATTAGAGTAGTGATTTTTTTTATCACGGAAGGTTGTGGTGTTCTTCCCCCGCTGGATTTTGATATCCCGCACCGACCTGCACGTCGACTTACGGGGCTTTTCCCACTACAAGTATCTCCCCACAGTAGTACCATCCCAGCCTGGAAAAGCTCTGAGCTCCTGACATGTGTGACAGTGTTATGCATGTACCAGGGTGTGTGTGTTTAAGGACAAGGAAGATTAAGGAGAGATCGCGCGCGATCCACGGTCCATTTGTTTGGGTACTTATCCGGATTACGCCTGGGATTGATCGGATAAACGAGAGAAAACTATCGATCGGAGCAGCAGCCTGCTGGAATTCTCTCCCAGATAGAGATTGAATTCAATCTATCTATACAGCTACTGTTGAAAAATCACGCCATTAGGAATCGAAATCTAGGACCTCCCGGTCAAAGTAATTTCAGGCACAGCGGCAATGCTGGCTCTAGGTTAACTCATTCGGTGATATTTCTCTTATATTCAAAACTATTGAACCTCATATTAAAGAACTGTGTGTATAAAACATTATTAGGCTGCAAGACATTATTGTCAAAATAAAAGGTTGTAAGGGATGACGATCAAGAGTAAAATAGAGTTAACCCGCTTTCCCCAACAAGTCAGTTGCTTAAATACTAGAAGGCAACGCAACGCACGTGAATCACAACATTGCAACAGAACGCGTTCCGCGCTGCGCACAATGCGACAGAATCGCCAGGTGCGCCGGCCAAAACTCTGGAAATGGAGTTAAGGGGACCCGGAAGGATGTACCTTTTCCTAGTTAAAACTGCAAGTTATAGGTACATTTTCCTTGGAAAATACACAAGAAATTACGATGATATTTTTACAGGTTGTTAAGCAGGCAATGTATTTTGGAATGATTGGTCTTTAGATATTTAGACTGAAATTTATTGTGGCGTTTTGCGTCTTGAAGGAGGGAGATAAATGAGAATCAGAAAGGGCTACAATGTAAATCTGCAAGTATTCTAATGCAGCTCATGCCATTCACAACTGTTTTTTACACAATATTTTAGACTGTTCAAGGGAATAAAAAAGTAATTTAGTCTTTGAGTAGTTTGATTTTCTCAACTAAGCAAATTTCACCAATAGAAAACATCACTCAAATAGGAAAATAACCAACTCCAAAATGCGTTCTTCAAGCATTATTAATAGTACAATAAGAAATCAAATTCAATTTTATCCTCAAATATATAGCTTTACGCCCTCAAATTTGCAACAAAAATAATTAAATGTAACATAGAAATAAGCAAATAGGGGTTTCAATTCGGATAGAAAACTGAAAACCGAACTTCTTCCACCATCAGAATCCAATTCAAACAGCATTGCAGCATACGCGTGCAAGAAATTTGCATTCATAAATTAGGTTTCGGATTTTTATGCACACATAAAAATCCGAAACCTAGTTAAAACCAACCATAAGTCACTCGAGAGTTCTACGATTGTTACAAACGAAAATCACTAGGTTTTAGGCGTCCTGCCCCGTGGTGAGTGGCGTGACGATGCAGCGTGCAGGGGGTGGGCGGGGCGGGGCGGCAGGTATGTGCAGGAGGGCAGGCGGGCGATGACGCCGCAGCGCGGGCGGTGGGGCGGGGGAGGGGGCGGTCGGTCGACGACCGCTGGCGGGGCGAAGGGGGCGGGGTCGAGGCTGACGCAACGGGCGATCACCGGGACCCGCGTCGCTGCGCCGCGCCGCGCCGTGCCGCGCTGCCCTAGAAGCAGCGGGACTGTGAGTAAGGCGCCCTGACGTCACTCCCCTCGGACTGGAACGGCGCGGAGCGGCGCGCGTCCTGGCTTCCGGTTCCTCGAAGTTTCCGCGGCGTGATCTGACCCCGCCACATAACTGGACGGTGTTATGCATCAACCGGCTATGCGTCACCGTACAAGTTTTCAGATAATCGTAATTTTATTACATTTTCAGCTCTAAAAGCTGTGATTTAATTATTTAATTCATTGCAGCGCCAAACTACACAACGTGAGTGTTTACCTGCATAATGTGAAATTAAGAACAGCAGATTTGAAGATCTAGGTTTATAGCCGGTTGTTGCGAAACATAAAATCCCTGATGTGACTGATGGCATTTACATTTTTCATTAATTTTAAGGCTATTTTTACAGATTGGCGCCAACATTTTGTGTACACTTAGAACAGGGTCCAATGCAACTGATGGCGCCTATATCTATTTTTTTTTCAAAAATGACGCTTAGCTTGTTAATGCAATAACACCGTCCAATTGTAATTTGCAGCTTGTTTGGTAATGTGACGTCACTGGAACCACCGTCGAGCGCACTATCTTGCGTGAAATTTTGGTAATACACATATAAACGTGCTTAGTACTATACAATGGTTATGCAACCAGGTATCTCCCACCAGCGGGGCACCGCCCCAGCCCGGACAGGCTCTAAGCTTCCGACTGGTCTCCCGGCATGTGTGGTAGTGTAGTGCAAGTTAGTGTAAGAGTGTGTAAAGGGTGAGAATAGGACAAAGATGAGGAAGGAATGATCGCGCGAGGTCCGTGGCCCGTTTGTTAGGGGACTGCTCCGGCATTCACCTGGTGTTGATCGGAAAAACCACGGAAAACTACCGATCAGAGAAGGCGGCCGCTAGAATTCTCCTCCAGACAGCGACTGAAGTCGACCTAGCTGACAAGCTCGTGTCGAAAATCCTGCCGCGCGCCGTGGGGACTCGAACCTCACGGTCAGAGGGACTGCAGTGACATCAGTTGATGCACTGAGCCATCTCTTTCGGTCGCTGGTACGAGTGACGTCACGTTCCGAACCCGCTGCGAAGAAAAATTACGCGCTCGGCGCGCTTCCTGGCTTCCGGTTCCTCGTAGTTTCCGCGGCGTGACCTGACCCCGCCGCCAACCAGCGCGCTGCTGCACCGAGGGACGGGGAAAGCCCACGACGTGTTGTGATTCCGCGAAGCGCGCCGCGCCTAGGGCCAGCAGGTGCCGCGCCGCCGTTTTAATCTCTCGCTTTATTCCTGGAGGTTCGTGACAGAGCCGGTTTATCTTGAAATCAATGTGCGCAGTGCGGAAGTTTTTACTCTTCACCTTGTGATTGAGTGATTCGCAAGGAAAATCGTTCTTTAGCTTTTCTGCTAATGAGAGATAGCTTCAAACAGGACTATTACTGTCAACCAAAAGAAAAAAGAGAAGTAGGAAGGTCAGGTCTTCTCTCACATCAGCGTTGTCAGAGTCGATGCGACGAGCGGGAGTCCGTGACACGAGTGCCATGACGAAATTGCCCCTCCACGCAGTTCATTACCCCGCCACAGAGACAACGCCATCCCTATTGTAAAACGGTGGGGTTACCTTCCTAGCTTCCCTTTCCCGATAGACGTGTGCCACTGCCACCAGTAAAGGCCTTGACAAACGCCCTGCTCTAGACCAGGGGTTTTCAAAAACTGTGCGTCGCCGCCATATGTAGGGACGTCGCGGTGATTTCTTAAAATAATCTTTAGATTTGATTTATTAATCCTTGTGTCATTTATGTCTACAAAATAATTGTTTACTATCATACTATACGATATTTGTAACATATTCATTTACTCGTGAGTGTTGCATCTTTAGTAGTCGTATATTAAACCTTATATTTGAAATTTTATTGTTACCAGGGGAGCCGCGAGAAGTTTCCTTTTAGGTCAAGGGAGCCGTGAACGAAAAAAGTTTGGAATACCCCTGCTTTAAGACAACTTTGCTGGAACGGGCTAGATTGGCCTAATCCGTGCTTGATGACGGTGACGAGTAGGGAGAGGATTTTTATGACATAAAAATTTTGAAATATGCTTTTAAAATATGCAATAATGACCCAAAAAATTCACAAATATGCACTCTGATATGCAATTAAAATTAATAATATTCATTTCCTTTATAAACCTTTCTTGATAAAATTCAGGAGATTATTGCTTGGAATGAAAGATATACTTTTGTGCAAACATAATATAACTTAGGTTACTTCGCGGGAGAAATAATTGAACTAATTATGCACCTTATTGAAGTATATTATACGTCTTGCTTCGTTTTTTTCAGCCGAGTTTAACAATATATCAAGAAATATCCTACATTTGCATAAAGTATTTTATCATCTTGTAGAAAATAAAAAAAACTCAAACTGTGACATGCTCTTTCTCATCAATGAACGCTCACAAATAAATAGATTCTAATGAAAACATGAAACGTTTTTAAGATAAGTATCTATTTTAACGAAATATGCTCCTATAATTACACACATATGCACTAACAGTAAATCGTCAATTGTGCTCAAATACGCACTAACGTATTAGTCTATACAGCAGCCAATTCTAACTAAATATCAGGAAATTGGACATAGCCCTGAAGCAACAGTTAAAAAAATGTAAAATCATTGAAAAACCGACCCCGCTCCCTAGTGATGAGCTTTTTCTTCTAATGTTTCTCTTGTTTCCTTCCTAATTCCTTGTTGTTTTTTATTGGTTATCTTCACATTTCTTGTAAGGCATCTATCCAAACTTGACAAACCTAAGCGTGAGTAATCTGAGTGAAATGTTTATGCCTTTTACGTCATTTCTTCGTATCTCGCACCTTCCTACTTGTTCCAACTCGTTTCAAAATATAAAGCTTTATGTACATGTAATCGCTAAATCGCACATTTGAAAATATTAGGTATTCCATCTTACTCTTCTGTGCTTCGCATGTTTGAGTAAGCAGTTTCCAAATCTCACTGCATGGCATACATTCTAACGACAAAATCCAACTCAAATCTCGATGTAAAAAAGTGAAAAATTGATCATAATAGTAATTAACATGGCAATACCCGCAAGAAGGAAAGTAAATTATCACTTTGCTGGTACACTCTGTGAGTCTTGCGCTTACTAAAAGCACGAAAATTGATGGAAAAGTGATTCATGATGATAAAGGAAATAAATAGAAGAGAAAAACGCGGTAGTATTTACTGATGAAGATTAACTTATTCGTGCGAGAATAATAAAGTACAACAAATTAATGTGATGTATTGATAGATTCTTTATCTTATAATTCGACAGTCTGCGATGTTCAAATCGCACGAACGAGTCCGACCATTTCCGATTTATCCTGATTCTCCTTCTTTAATGTTCGAGCTTATTTCACTGGAAAAAGTTTCGTAATCAGAAGAGATCAAAATAAATTGTGAGTCGAACCACTACAGAACTAGTACGTCGTTGACAGTTTTATAAATACAAAGCATAGTAAATTAATTAAAATAATTCTTCATAAAGGGTAAGAATTTGTCTTGTACCTTTCACGTCTTTAAACATTATTAAACTTTCGATTTATATTTTGTTACCTATAATTTGAAATATATTGCTCACATCTAGAAGTACATTGGACTGGGAAGATATATACATGTATTTACTGGGCTGGAAAATTTTGAAATTTGTAGATAGAAATTTATTCATTTAGCCGAAAAATAATAATAATAATAAGATGAAAAACTCACTACTTTTGTGTTCCAAACTACTTTTGTGTTCTAAAATACTTTTGTGTTCCAAAGAAATCATCCTCGTTAAAATTGAAAGACGAAAAATAATTTAAGCCATATTAACAATTTTACTCCTTGGATTCATTTTATATGAACCACTTCTACGATGTAACCTGTCGATCTACGTAAAGAATGCTCGAAAATATATAATACACAGCCACGAACCATGGCATCACTGTTTCGGTCACGAAGATATGTTGATTCGGAGTTAGTTGTCAGGTAGATTAAAACAATCTAAATTCGCAACTAATTAGAAGCTCAATAGTACGAGACAATTACTTGCATTAAAAATAACGAATTCGTTGTATAAAATATGCATATGACACTGAAAAGGTGAGGCATCGCCTACATGGTTAAAGGGCATGAACCGTGACAGTCCACGAGTAAATGCTCTTCAAAGATCCGGAAGGCGCAAAAAAGTCCTGACTGCGCGCGGGTCGGAATCTGAGGGAGCTCTCCAGAGCCAGACGTGTTGCATGGAATAGTTGGCTTCATGAGAAGTGATGTCACGCTGAGAGAAATACTAGGGTACATGACTAATAATTACGACGCATAATTAAAAGTCTTTGAGCAGTTTCACACTCCAGTCCAGTAATTTCGTTCGTTTCGAGAAGACATTTTATTCGGATGGTCTAAATTTTTCAGCTCTGCGTTATGAAACTAGAAATTAGGACGAGAGTTGCAGCGGTCCTGCTACTTACCGATCTTTTAATTATTGTAAGATTATGATAAGATTGTTTATGGATTTGTAAAATAAATAAAAAAGGAATATTTAAATATAATGTATATTGTCTAAAATCATGAAGGAAGCTTTATATAGTAACTAAATTATTGTAAATGTGATGATTTCGAGCGATTTTCTTATTGGATGAGTATTGTAGGCAATCAAAAATTTCGTAAAAGGAGAGCTTACACACCTCCAGCTGCATTCTAATAAAGGTGGTAGGTAGTCAAAGGCGATTTTAGTATAATTAATGAGCGAGAAACCCACTGTCAGGATTAGAGCAGTGAAACATTTGTGTTTTGCATGTCTTCTACCTTAAAAAGAGTATGTAATTATATTCTCAATTATGTTATTATCTAATGCTCCTCACTTTTAGAATGCTTACCTTGTGTTTATTGTAAATGCATTTGTATTGTGAAAAAATTGTTTAAACTATGAAATTATACATAATTATAATACTGCTAGACGTATTCACTTATAGTACAATAAAGTGTCAAAAGTCTTTATTCCCTATCAAATTTTTAATCAACTTGTGACTCCTGCGCTTTGAGATTATTGAGAATTTTATTTGATTCAATTTTAATATTTTACTTTAGAATACCCTAATTTTTAATATTTGATTTTAATTGCTTGGATCGTGGTGATAATGATAAAGGATTGTCGGAGGTCACACGGGGAACGAAGTTACAATGAAGTTTTGAGCGAATGACCGCATTTCCGCTCGTAGAAATTCTTCAATTTCTGTGACATAACGCCGAGTTAGGCGCGGAGAATGGGGTTTGTGCGCCGCCATTACGAGCGATTCGGGAGCTGCCTCGGCGCAGCGCTGCGCGCAGTAGCGGAGGGGGAGGGGGGCGCAGAGCGGATCCGCGCAGAACGCACCGCGCAGACGAACCCTCCGCCGCCGCCGCCGCCTATTTGGGGCATCGATCGACGGCGCGTGGCCCTCGCGAACGAAGGGCGCGCGCGAAGGGCGGCGCAACGAGGCAGCTGCGGCGGGACGCAGGCGAAAGGGGGGGGCGGGGCCGGCAAGTGGGGCGGCGAATGGCCTCAACAGGACTCGGCGGGCGGGGGTGCTGTGGGTGGGTGGATGGCGTCGGGGTGATGGTGTGGACGGGGCAGAGGCGGCAGCAGGGTCGAGGGCGAGGAAAGCAGGCGAGTGCAGGGGTGGAGGGGAGTGCGAGGAAGAAGCGAGAGCAAGTGGGCAAGATAAAGCAAGGAACGAGGCGAGAGCAAGAGAGGATGCGAGAGCAAGGTGGGAGGCGAAAGTAAGGGAAGACGAGTGCAAGGGATGAGGCGAGAGCAAGCAGGAGGCGAGAGCAAGCAGGAGCGAGATCAAGGGAGGCTGAGAGAACAATGGGAGGCGAGAGCAAGGGGGAGGCGGGCGCAAAGGGGAGGCGAGAGCAAGGAGGAGGCCGAGAGCAAGGAGGAGGCGAGAGCAAGGAGGAGGCGAGAGCAAGGAGGAGGCGAGAGCAAGGAGGAGGCGAGAGCAAGGAGGAGGCGAGAGCAAGGAGGAGGCGAGAGCAAGGAGGAGGCGAGAGCAAGGTGGAGGGGAGAGCAAGGAGAAGGCGAGAGCAAGGAGGAGGCGAGAGAAAGGGGGAGGCGAGAGAAAGGGGGAGGCGGAGAGAAAGGGGAGGCGAGAGAAAGGGGGAGGCGAGAGAAAGGGGGAGGCGAGAGAAAGGGGGAGGCGAGAGCAAGAGGCGGCGAGAGCAAGGAGGGAGGCGAGAACAAGGGAGACGAGAGCAAGGGGAGGAGCAACGGAAGCCGAGAGCAATGGGGAAATGAGAGCAAGGGGAGGCGAGAGCAAGTAGGAGACGAGAGCAAGGAGGAAGGCGAGAGCAAGGGGGAGGCAAGAGCAAGAGGGAGGAGGAGAGCAAGGGGAGGCAGGAGTAAGTGGAGAGGCGAGAGCAAGGAGGTTGCGAGAACAAGGAGGTAGGCGAAAGCAAGGGGGAGATGCGAGAGAAGGGGAAAGGCGAGAGCGACGGTGGAGGCGACTGCAAAGGTGGAGGTGAGCGCGAGGGCGGAGCCGGGTGCGAATGCGATGGCAGGGGCCAGGACAGGGGGCGGAGAGGGGCGAGACAAAGTCGAGGCCGATGGGGTTGTCGTGGAGGCTTTGCAACTGGGGCGCGGCGGGGCGGGGGCGGGGGCGGGGGCGGAGCGAGGTGGTGAGCCGCGGCGAGGCGTCGATAGGAGAGTCGAGTGGGGCAGAGCGAGAGATGGCGGGGCGGGGGCGGGGCGGTTCAAGGGCGGCGGCGCGGGGCGGGGGCGCCGCTATCGGCAGGTGGCGCGATTACGAGCGCCAGCGGAGCGGCGAGCGAGCGACAAGCGCGCCCCTCTGGCGTGCGGCCCCGCGACTTATCTCTTCTCTGTCGTGTGTGACGGCAGCTCGTGTGTCACGTTTACCTTTGTTTAGTTTTTGATCAAAAGTAGGATTCTCAGATATATACGTAAAATTATTCAAATGATGATATTTTTTCCGTAGTTATTTTAAATTGCAAACCTAATAAATTTGGATCCATTAAATGTATTTTCAATTGAATTGGTAAAGGTTTTATGAGCAGCAGAGGAGAAACTTAGTTTCCCTTAAAAGTTGTTCTCTTCTTAAATCATTTAAGACTGAATTTTGCAGTTTAAGTTTACAAGTAAATTTATATATAATGTATTTGTATCATTCGTACTTGTACTTAATAATTTAAAAACACTACCTTTTTGCGTTCTCAGAATAAATCACATTAAATCTGGGTATTATCAGGTTATATCGTATTTTAATGTGAAGAATAATGTAATTAGGGGCACATTACTATGTCCACTACGACTTTCGCTTTCTCTTGTTTTCTGATGCATGAAGCCCTGGTCACAGCACATCGGCATAATTCTCATTTTATCTATCTTTCACGATACTTTCACGCGAAAAGGTGATTGTTTCTAATGTCCAGAAGCATTATCCGTCACTTTTGTTTGGCGATACTTTAACTGAGTTCGTTGGCGTGCGCAGCCCGTAACAAAAGGGAGGGGGCATTTCTATTCCCCACCTGATCATTGAACGTTTTTATTTATATATTACTATTTATTAGGACATCAGTAAAACATACTAGAAGAAGAATGAAATTATAACTTTAATAATGACACAATTAATTAATATAATTGATAAACAATTAATTTTACGTTGAACAATTTACAGGGTTGCTAGATGGTTTGTAGAGCCTCTTCTCCTAATGTCGTGAATCAATTCCCAAATTCTCAGCTCGAACAGTGGAAAATAAGAAATGAATCGTATTAATGGAGAAATGTTTATTAAGAGCACTTGCGAAAATTTTGGAGGGACCATGAATCCCACCTGTGCGCACACCTTTGAGTGGCAAAATTTCATTAAAAACCTTGAACCCTTTAAACATCTTTTGCAGCGTACAAGTAGAACACACATCTGGTAAGGCTCAAGGATGCAAAGAAATAGAGACGCTACATTGACATATCCTGTTCCGTCTTAACATGCTTTACATTCTTGGCCCCCACCCCGTTTTATAAAGTGGTACGATTACAATGAGTTTATTCAAGAGCACCCGGACACATTTCAAAAAGGATTCTTTCCACTAGTGAGAGTATAAAACAGAACTGCGGTCGAAACTACACCACGTGATAGAGGATTTTTCCTAAATTTAGCAACTGAATTTATATCACTTTTACGTAAACAGGGCCCTGTAACAAGACCTTTTCTACCGAAAATTCGCCGTTTTTGTCGCGCAGCATTACATAACTTTCTCTCTACTCCGTGGCGAGAAAGTAAAACGGAGAAATTACAGCAACTGAATCCAAAGGAGTCCACTGGCGGAATCCGAATACTTGCGCACATGAAACTCAAAACGTACAGCAGAGTTGAGCGGGGGGTGGGGGATGCGGCCATTAACGATATTGCTATCCAGTGTTCCCGGATCAAGAAGAGCTATCGAATCGCCGGCCATGACCTCTTTCAATGCCTGGAGCCTCGTAATGAGCCAGTGAACTATTTGAGTTCCTTTAGGCATTCCGTGCTTGTCGGACGAATTATATTCCGAGTAATATTGCCTTCTATTCAGTCACCAAAGTAGGGGAAAAACGTAATCAAAATTAATGAAAGAAATAAGAGTTTTGCCCCCGAGCGCATGAGCTACTAGGTCGTTGGTCCTGTAAGTGTACTGCAAGTTACAACCCGAGAGGTGGCAGTGTTTCTCACCGCTGAGACGTGAGATCTAGCGCCGCCGATTCGTGGGTTTGCAGAATTTTCCTCTTCCAGACATCTGCCCCCCCCCTCCCAATGGGACGATCTCTAGCTCCCAGTTGCTCTCCACACATGTGTTTGATAGTGTAGTGATTGTAAGTGTGTAAGGAAGAGGAGAGGACTACCCAGGACTTACAACTCCTGAGAGGATTTTCGATCACATTTTCTACTTAAAACAAATCCAGATAGTGAATAATCAGCACAAATTTTAGGTTGGTAAATGATTGTGTAGGTGCTCCTAGAAAGGAAAAATATATTTTATATCTACACGTATCACAGGTACTTCACCGCTGCAGGAAATCTATGAAATTAACTGATATAATCTTATCAGTTCTTTCGATTCGTAAACGTCACCAAATGAATATTTAAGTAAGTGCCATAGCGTGAAGTCACACCTCTACCCATGTTCTTCCCACTCAGAGATTAATCTCTTCTCACTAACTTGTATGAATAACAGGTTCCATTTCGTATTTTAGTTTATCATTGGGCTATTCACGAAAAATATTCAGTAAAAGGGAATTAATTTAAGAAAAATAGACCAAAGGAGAGAAGAGACCTGGAAGCACTTCCGACGTCGACACCCTGATAATTACTTTAAAATTACACAAGCGCACCAGGTCTTTCCTCTCTCAAACAATTATTTAGTGGACTCTACACTTAGTGGACTATTTCCTATATTAAAAGAAATAATTTACGTACAGTTTCTGAGTATTGAATTGACACATTAGATCAGTGGTGTGAAGGTCTCCTACTGGTGGCAGTGGCACGCCTCGCGGCACCGTGCCATGCCACGAGCTTCTCTGCACCACTAGCGTCGGGAGAGGAAATTATTAGAAACCCCGCCGTTTTACAATAGTGATGACGTTGTCTCTTGCGGGGGGGGGGGGCGTTTATGTACTGCGTGGAGAGGCGATTTCGTCGTGGCACTCGTGCCACGGATTCCCGCTCCTGGCATCGATCTTGACAACACTGCATTAGATGAAGTGAAGAAGCACTGAGCAAGGGGTGACCTTTTCCATAGCGAAAACCTTAAAATCTCTCAGAAGAGGGACACGTGGGCTGGGCTGGGTGGAGGGGCCGGGGGAGGGACGGGTGCGCCGCCCACCTCAGCGCCTCTCGGCGCGTGCAGCGGCGCAAGCAAAGGAGGAGCACAGCGAGCGGCGGCGCTTATCGGCCGCGGGCGGGGGGAGGGGGAGAGGGCGCGACCTTCCCCACGCGTTGCCCGGGCGACGCGCGGCCCTGACCTACATCCGGCAAACCGCCCTCTGTTGCCTTCGCCCCCCCTCCCCCCAGCGCCGCCCCCGGCCTCATCCACCGAACCCTGCCTCACCCCGCCCCGCCCCCCCTCACCCCACTGCGCCCGCGCGCCGGCGGCGATCGACAGTGTCAAGGTCGCACGCGGGCACCGCGCCGTTGCGCCGCACCCGCGGGGCTTTTCCACGAGCCGCCCTTCGCCCCACCCCCACCCCGCCCTCCCCCAAGCCCTGCCGCCGGCTCAGCACGCGCCCTCAGGGCACGCGGCGCGGTCCAGCTCTCTGCTTACACCTCCCTCCCAGCGGTTCAGCCCACCGGAGGTTGACCCTAACCGCGCCCTTTTCCCTCCCTTCTCTTCTATAATATTTATCTCTACATTATCTATTAATTTACGTATTAATCTGTTAATCTATCTGTTAATCTGTCAGTTAATCTATCTGTTAAACTATCTATTAATCTATCTGTTAATCTGTTAATCGATATGTTAAACCATCTATTAATATATCTATGTGACTACCATCTATTTACTTATCTGTTTATCTATCATTTTACCTATCAAGTTATATATGTATTTATCTATTTTTTTATTTGCCGATCCATATTGCCGAGATAGCTAAAATAGTAGTGCCGTGGCGTTCTCGCACCCAAGGATCGTGGGTTCGAAACCCGCCTTGGGCGTGGTTCGTGATTGTGTGTGTTTTCTGTGAGTAATGTGCTTGTTTGTCCCCGAAGATTGGCGTGAGGATGGACATCCGGCCCAAAAATCTTCGCCAAATCAGTGTAAAAATAGAGTGTGCGGTAAATTAAAAAAAACCGTGCGAAGTGTGACAATTTACTTATTCTCTCACAAACTGAAACAAAATTCTAAAAGTAAAAAACTTCTACAACCTGCAAACTTCAAAAAAACTGTGCCGCAAAGATCAAGTTACAATCACCAGAATTAGATCAGAACACACGAGGCTTACTCACCTCTACCTAATAAACAAGAATGCTCCCCCAATTTGTAATATATGTAATGAACAAATAACAATAATACATATTATTCAGGAATGTGCTATGTACAATCAATCCCGCCAATCAATCTTACAGAACTTTAACTCTGACGCTTTACTTTATTCAAGCTCCCTACAAGAAAAAATTTTAAAATTTTGCAAATCAATTAATGTCGAACTGTAAAACAAACTGTAATATTGTTTTTAAGCATACGTACTGTGTAAATTATCACATGTAGTAAAATATTTCCAACCCCTGGTATAATATAAACTGTAATGTCTCACTATTCACTGAACAAAAATGTATAATTGCAAAAAAATGTAACCATGCTATGTAAACTTACAGAACTTTGTAAACTTAATGTATGTACCTTATTGTAAAATTACAGAATAGTCGCTAATAACCTCGCAGTTGATGCGACTAAAAATAAATAAATATATAAAAACAATTCCAAAAGATTCTCGAATTTTCCGAATACATCACATGTGTATTGAATATTATATGTATAATGATATTTATAGCATTAATTGTATACAGCATTGCTGATGAAGGAGAACGAGAATAATTTGTGAAGAAATTACTACAGCCGGCGAATTT